>OY728121.1:1950232928-1950415325 GCA_963277665.1 Viscum album | reverse complement strand
GATCCAACCCGACCACACTCCGTCGGCATACAAACCTCGAGCGGAGTAAGCCAAAATATCCATCTCACTTAAAGAAATTCAACGAAACATACGGCGCATCAATCGGACGCCTGGTCTGTTATTTATTGGCCTTTCCGTCTCACACCCACCCTGGGAAACTTCCCAGGAGGTCACCCATCCTGATCACTACTCTAGGCCAAACACGCTTAACTATGGAGTTTTAACCACGTAGGCTCCCGAAAAGGAAGGTGCACCTTGAGTATAGTAAACCGAAACGACCGTCTCGATCCAAGGATCGCGTTGCCGCTGACGGCGAGTCGTTTGGAGGCCCGTAGCCCAAGATACGGGCATTTGACCAAATCGCTCGGTAACGGGGGTTTCGGGCCCGGGCCGTCCCGGCCCGAGACCCCCCGGATGGCCCGAACCGGGTCGACCCGCCCCGGACGGGGTCGACCCGGCCCGGCACAGCCCGGCACGGCCCGGCGCGGCCCGGCCCCGGCGAACCGGCCAGACGTGCCGGTTCGGCGCAAGGCAACGCGCTGGGCGCGCTGCCAGCTTGGCCGAAGGCCGAGCTTGCTGGAAACGGGGGGCCGCCTGCCCCCCCCGTTTGTGAAACCGGCCCCCCTCATAATGGGGGGCCAAATAACTGCCCGGGGGAATTAAAATCCCCCGGTTTCCACCAACCCGGCCGGCCCGACCTGGCCGGCCGGCTTCTTGTCAACAGGACCGGCAAGGGCCGGTCTTCTTCCGTCTTCCGGCACCGGCGGCCCGGCTGGCCGCCGGTCATCACGATCCTCCGCGGCCCGGAACCAGCCGCGGCCTTCGTCATCCGGCGCGGTGCGACGGCACCGCGCCCCTCCGCCGCGGCCCCGCTCCGGCCGCGGCGTCTTCGGTTTCCTTCGACGCGGCGCGACGGCGTCACGTTCATGATAATTCTTTCCACGGCGTGGCGCGACGGCGCCGCGCAATAATTTCCGTGTGATTCCCGCGTGGTGCGACGACACCACGCTATCTCGTTTCATCCGTAAGAAACATTCAAGATCAAAGGAGGGGGGTTCAGCCGTGTTTGTGCGGTCCGGACCCCCTCTCGTTAGACGATAATACTTAAACGTTCATCCTCAAGTTTGTCATGCTAGAACCAAGAACGGAAAATAATTAAATAAAGCAACAACAAACCCCTACTTGGATATTTGACGTCGCACGTCGGGCGTCGCGGAGAACGGCATCATGGAGAACGACGTCGCGGAGATCGGACATCGATTCCATGGATGTTGGGGTACGTCTGAGGAGGAAACGACGTCTCCTCACTTGTTGCGGAGATGAAGAAGGAAGGCGCGTTGTCGTTGGAGAGTTCCCTACGTCGGTGTCTTCTCCCTCGCCGTGGAGGAAAAAGAGGATGAAGAACCATGATCACCGAGTCGTTCTAATTTGAGGTATCGATGTTCTTCATCGGAGAAGAACCGTTCTTCACGGAGAGGAGGACGTTCTTCAACGAAGAAGGAGCTTCCTTCTTCTATCACACAAAGGCTCTTTCTCAAAAATCCTCCCACCACAATTCAACCTCCAAATAAAAGAAGGTTTTCCCTTATTTTATTTTAATCATGCCATGCATTGTAAGTTCAAAATTCAAACACTTAATTGATTAAGAGTTTCAATAACTTAATTTAAGTGCTAGTTGGCATGAGTTATGAGGGAGAGAGGGAGAGAAGGAGTTTCAAAATAAAGAGGGAGGTGAGGAGTTTCAAAATAAAGAGGGAGTTAGGGGGTTATGGGAAAAGTGAAGGGGTGGGGTTCGTGTGGGCCCCACCTCACCTTAAATCCTTCCATGGGTGGTTAACTCCAAGTGGGTCCCACCCCTAACTCCCTTACATAGGTTAAAACCACTTAAGAGAGGGTCAAGTGTTGTAACATAACACTTAATCTACTTAACAAGAAAATAAAAATTGTAGATAAGTTATAAATTAAACTTCCACAATTTTTATCGTCTTCTCTCGGATAAACGCAACTCCGGAAATGGCGTTCTTAAGAAATTACCGGCGCTACGGTTCCATCGGTGCCCTCAGAATTCGATTCCGGGCAGCGGTTCAAAAGATAGAAATTCCCGCTCGCTCGTTCACTGAACGTACCCGAGCCAAACTTCGGAAATTAATTCTGGGCACACCGGGCCTCGGAATCAGGCGCCGTCAGAAACTGCATTCTTGTAAAATTCCAAAGAAAAATTAAGAAAAAAAATTTCCTTTAAATTTCCGGATCTTTACAATAGATCTAACCATTCAATGTTTCTCTAAGGAGGAGTAACCGCCACAGGGTGTCTTCCTGGAGCAGGGCCAAATCACGGCGTGACCGCGGCGTGCCCGAGGCGTGACCGCGGCGTGACCGCGGTGTGACCGCGGTGTGCCCGCGGCGTGACAGCGGTGTGACCGCCGCAGGGTGTCGTCCTGGAGGAGTAACCACCGCAGGGTGTCGTCCTGGAGCAGGGCCAAATCCCGGCGTGACCGCGGCGTGACCGCGGCGTGACCGCGGCGTGACCGCCGCAGGGTGTCGTCTTGGAGGAGTAACCGCCGCAGGGTGTCGTCCTGGAGCAGGGCCAAATCACGGCGTGACCGCGGAGTGACCGCCGCAGGGTGTCGTTCTGGAGGAGTAACCGCCGCAGGGTGTCGTCCTGGAGCAGGGCCAAATCAGGGCGTGACCGCGGCGTGACCGCGGCGTGACCGCGGCGTGACCGCGGCGTGACCGCCGCAGGGTGTCGTCCTGGAGGAGTAACCGCTGCAGGGTGTCGTCCTGGAGCAGGGCCAAATCACGGCGTGACCGCGGCGTGACCGCAGGGTGACCACGGCATGACCGCGGCGTGACCGCGGCGTGACCGCGGCGTGACCGCGGCGTGACCGCGGCGTGACGGCGGCGTGACGGCGGCGTGACGGCGGCGTGACGGCGGCGTGACCGCGGCGTGACCGCGGCGTGACCGCGGCGTGACCGCGGCGTGACCGCGGCATGACCTCGGCGTGACCGCGGCGTGACCGCAGTGTGCCCGCCGCAGGGTGTCGTCCTGGAGGAGTAACCGCCGCAGGGTGTCATCCTGGAGTAGGGCCAAATCACGGCGTGACCGCGGCGTGACCACGGCGTGACCGCCGCAGGGTGTCGTCCTGGAGGAGTAACCGCCGCAGGGTGTCGTCCTGGAGCAGGGCCAAATCACGGCGTGACCGCGGCGTGACCGCGGCGTGACCACGACGTGACCGCGGCGTGACCGCGGCGTGACCGCGGCGTGACCGCCGTAGGGTGTCGTCCTGGAAGAGTAACCACCGCAGGGTGTCGTCCTAGAGCAGGGCCAAATCACGGCGTGACCGCGACGTGACCACGGCGTGACCGCGGCGTGACCGCGGCGTGACCGCAGTGTGACCACAATGTGTTGTCCCGGTCCAGCGACATCCGCGGGGCAACATCTTCCACTTAGTTTCAAATAGGATGATATGGATGGAATGAGAGGATGTTTTCTCAGAAGATTTAAAGAAATGAATGCTAATCAGTGATGACTAGAGGATTGGATGACCCCTGATATACCTAATTCAGTGAGGTTTGGAGATCTAGAAATGTGTAGGAATATCTAGAGGAATACCCCATGGGATCAGGAAAATCACAGGTAGAGGGACTCTACCTCAACCTCAAGGCGCGTTTGCTTTTGACGACGACAAATCGAATCTTCCTTTTTTCCACTTGCACGCATATGCAACTTAACATATATGTAAGGACACCTAGCCCCTATGTACATATTTGCATGGCCAAATATGCACAAGGGGGGCCTTAGATATATGTTTATACTTGAATGTACCCCTTTATACTTACACGCGTATGCATTTTTCATATCTATATATAAGCACACATAGCCCCAATATATATATTCATACTGCCATGAGTGAATATATATAAAGGGGGAACTTATAAGAGTATATAATCTGCATATAATAAATGTGATGCGACAGGCTCATTTCTTCCTACATTGATTTGTTTATATAATCTCAATTGAGCAAGATCATTAATACACCTACTAAGATAATCTTCAGCAAGGGCTAAAAGAATTCATGAGAGTGGATCTCCTTGCCTCACTCCTCTTTTTCCCTGAAAATACCCTCTTGGAGTCCCATTAATTAAAATGGAAAGCCTTGCCGATGAGAGGATAGAATTAATTAACCTTGTAAAAGTGTATGAAAAAACATATCTCTTGAGAATGTTGAGCAGGAAGCTCCATTTAAGAGTGTCAAAATCCTTAGAGATATCAATCTTCAGATCAAAGTTCCCTTCCTTCGCCTTCCTCTTCATGATATTTACACTTTCTGTGGCTGTGAATAGACAGTTCTGGATACATTTTCCAGGAATGAACCCATATTGATTTGGAGTGATAAGATCTTTGATGATTTCCCCCATCCTAGAAACCTTGATTTTATTGATGACCTTAGGGATAGTATTATCAAGTGCAATAGGCCTGAAGTTCTTAATTTCAACTTCATTTTCTTTTTTAGGAATCAAGACGGTGAAATTTGAGTTCATTCCATAGGGTAAATAAGCATGAGTGAAGAATTCCCTTACTGCACTTACAAGGTCTTCTTGTATGATATCCCAATAGGTCATGAAGAAGTGATTTATAAAACCATCTGGTCTGGGAGCACTTTCCATGTTTAAGGAAAACCGGGACTTTTTGATTTCATCTTTGTCTTGTTCTTTGACAAGGTTACAAATCTGATGATCATCAATACAGGGGAGGATGTTTCCAACCATCATTGAAGTGGTTTCCTTCCAATCATCCATATAAAGGTTACAAAAATAATAAACCACTTCCTTAGATATATCATTTTTTGAGGTATAAAGATGGCCATTGATGCTAATAACATTGTTTCCATCCTTGGTTCTCTTCTCCCTATGGATCTTGTGAAAAAATTTGAGTTCTTGTCCCCTTATTTCAACCATTTTACATTCAACCGATTCCTGTTCAGTCTTTATTTCACAGTCATAAGATCATCCAATTTTGTATGGGCCTCGATTTCCTCTATGAGGGGAAATTATGATCCTAATATTGGTTCTAGGTGCTGGAAAGGTGAGCCTCAGCATTCTGAATCTCAATTTCGAGCTTTGAAAAGGAGTTCTTTCTCCACTCTCTAAGGAGCCTCTTATTGTGTTTTAATTTTCCAGTAATCCTCTGTAATGGGCTGCCAATGGGAGTTGAATTACAAGCTTCTAAGATGATTTCCCTGCATCCCGGAATGGTGACCCATCCATTGTTGAACTGAAAAGGGAGCGGAGTGACTCTTTCCACAGTCAAAAGTTCCATAATAATAGGGTTATGATCAGAGTGATGCTTGGGAAGAGTGTAGCCTAAGAGGCCCCTAGAAACACTCATGTCATCCATTTGAGTAAAGCATTTTTCAATCTTGATGGCTTGACTTCCATTTCAAGTATACCTACTCCAGGTGAACTCTACTCCGACAATTATGACTTCAACTAGGTTACATTGATCAATGTAGGCTGAGAATTACGCTGCTGCTATTCTGTTGAAGCTTGGCCTGGTTTTTTCTCCAGGTGTGAGGACTGTATTGAAATCACCCATAATCACCCACTTGTGAGTTTCATTCCTAGAAACTGTTACACGCTCCTTCTATAAATCTCTTATCCTGACATAAGATGTTTAAGCATACATAAGATAGACTTTGACCGTGTGGCCTAGGCTGTCAAAAGTAACGGTTATACTTTGGTTTCCCTGATTACATGCATCAATATGAATGCATTCATGTTTGAACACCCATAAGTGATCCATATTGTCATTATGAGAGTTCTGAGAGACAATGTGGTGCCCCAGAGTTCCCCATTTGAATGTCTTCCATTTCTCAAATGTCATTTTGGGTTCTGCAATCCTAATAATTGTTGGTTTATTGGCCAATATAAAATGCCGAAGGGCATTAGCCGTAAGGGGATTCCCTGGCCCTTGAAAATTCTAGTAGAAGAGCTTAATCATTTTAGGGCCTTGCCCCTAGTTGTAGGTCCTTCATCTTGTTCCATGCTAACATGGCCTTTCCCCTTTTTCTTTCTGCCTTTTTTCTTCTCTTCTTTTAGGTCCTCCTTTGCTTCAGGTTGATCACTACCCTATTCAGTGGGTTGGGGTTCCTCATATTCATCATTCCAGAGCTTTCCACGTATGGGAGTGAACCTGTTTTGAGAATGCAGAGGCGCAAATACTTGAGTGGTGATGATCTGCTTCCTGGCTGACTTGGATGAGGGAACATGTAAAAAGGATTCCTCCCTGTCACAACCACTAGCATGCTGAAAGGCATGATTTTTAGGTTTACCAGAACTATATGAACTCTCCATGAGGCATTGCTGATGATCCCCCTTGTAACCTGCTACAGACAAATCTGCAGTTTCCATCTGTTGCTTAGAATCATTAGGTCTCCTTGGGCTATTCATAGGCTGAGTTTCCTCTACAAAGCCCTTCGTACTTGCCTTTGACTACTTATTTGTATGAGTAAGATTGCAGGGGACATGTGTCTCCTTCTCATTGATGGAGACTGGGCATTATTGAATGAAATTGTCCCTATCTTGTGAGTCCCTGACAGGCATCTCCTGTTCCTGGGTCTCCTTGGCTAACGAATCTCCCACAGAGCCATCAGTGTGTGATCCCACAATATGATCTCCTTGTGCCCCATATGGTTTGGATCCACCCTTTTTGATTTCATCAGGGACTTCATTAATGGAGGGAGGGTAGGAAGGTCCATCATTCCTAGAATCTCCCGGATGGATAGTCTCCAAAATACCTGTTCTTTCCTCCAACTGAGCAGATTGCCCATCATTGATAGACACAGATTGGATAGTATGATAATCCTGCACATTCTTGGGATGCTCAGAGTGCACATCCTTGTTATGCTTAGGGTGGAAGTCACCAGAGAGAGAGGCAGTCCTATCTGAAGTCTCCCCCATGCCATGCACAATTATATCTGACACAGTTCCATTTTCTGGCTTTTCCACATTAGAAGGGCCAGCAGCATTGTTACCAGTTGTATTAGATGTGGGATCCATTCCTTTCTTCCTTCTACATTGGGCAGCTTCATGCCCCTTCATATTTTAGAGGGAACACTCTCTGTCTCTGTTTCATTCAGATGTCATGTGGCCAAAAAACATGCATTTCATGCAAAACTTTGGCCTCCACTCATATTGTGTTGATAAATTGATAGTGTCATCTCTAGTTGTTAACACCACTTCCTCCACGAGAGTGTTAAAAATATCAATTTCCACCAATACCCTCACATAATGTCTATAACTTGGATTATCGGTCTGTTTTTCCATCCAAATTGGACAAGCACAAGCCCCAAGAGCACCAAAAACCCCAACACACCACAAGTCTCAAGGACACCAGGGATAGTGAATAACTCGGGTGCTATCACAGCCCCAACCACCCATTAATAGGTTCAACCACATACCCATTAGGCCTATATCGTGCATATATAATACTTAATTTTTCTCTATCCCATTTTAAATTAACCATAGTTTTCGATAATAAGAGATTAGTTAACTGAAATTTCAAGTACAATTTAAAGAGGAAATTATTTTATAATTTTTACATGGAATTTTATTTTGTTTATTCCACATAATAATCAATACAAGCGATCATGTAATTCACTTTTAACCATTCACTTCATCCAGAAGTTTTCCATAACTGAGAATCAGTTAAATGAAATGTCAATTACAAGTTATAGAGGAAAACACCCTATAAGTTGTATTGGAATTTTATTTAGTTGAGACGTCATAGTAATCAAGGTAATTAATCACATAAAATGATTTTATCCTTTTAGATGATTGGTTAAGTAAGATGCCACAAAACACTTATACATGAAAACAAAATATAAATGGTTGTAGACACTTTAAATAACCGACTTATGTCACAATTTAGGTAATCAATCATAGGCATCATGAAAATTACATTTGACTCCTATATTACTTATATGATACATGAACACAGGCGACAAGAGTTCCAAATCCCATAAATCACAACCTCATAACCATGTGTGTTACTCGAGGTGAAATCGGATCAACAGTAATAGAAATCAACATGAACATGAATCCTATCCCTAGAAACATGGACTTTCCTCATATATGGGTTGTCCAGTCCCTAGAAAAGGTCTCATACCATGTCTTGAAAAATATATTATCTCTTTTCTACCTTTCCCAAAAAGTAAAAAAACAATTCTTTGATACCATTTTGTAATGCACCAACCTGGAATCCATTATACCGGTGCTCCGGGCT
Organism: Viscum album; assembly: GCA_963277665.1. Lineage (NCBI taxonomy): Eukaryota > Viridiplantae > Streptophyta > Magnoliopsida > Santalales > Viscaceae > Viscum > Viscum album. The sequence goes on along the minus strand of OY728121.1, from coordinate 1,950,407,041 downwards.
AGTGCGCCACATGGCCTCAGGTGCGCCTCCCCATACACTAGAGGCTTTTGACTAGTAGTGCATGTCTATGTTGATACAGTGGGGAGATTATACCCACACATTAGAGAAAGATAAAAAAAAAAAATAATGTCAATTATATACACTATCCATATAAATAAACAGTGTAATGACAACAGGTCAGTGCCAATAAATAATCCAAATAACCCATTCTATAAAAAATAAATTTTATTAAACATGTATGGAAAGTTATACATCAATAATAAACCCTATACATTAGGACTCAAGGGACAAAATAAAAAACTAAGGAAAACCCCATACACAGTCTCGAGTCTTGGTTCGGTCCCAAACTCCCATGCCCTATCCTAGTAACCAAGCAATCAACAACATTGGGCACTTGCCCAAACCTATACATGCAATGAAATAGTGGTAGCTTCTCGAGTACCCAAGTTCCATAGCGGCCTAAGCAGGGTGTGAGTACGAATTAGTAGGTCACCACCAACATTGTCTCTAAAATAACCAGTTTATATAGAGGTGAATGTAAGAGTACTATAATTAACAGTTTAAATTATTACAAAATAAATGAACCATACAAAACTCTAATCTCGGGCTCCACAATGACACCTGATGTCAGAACAACCTTTCTTAACCAGTTTTTGTGGTTCTCTAATCATGGTATACAATATGGATCAATTGTTTCCAAGGTACACTACCAATGAAACCATAATAATAATAATATGATTGAATCCACGTGTCTCAAGCAGGAATTACCTCCCAAAAAATGTCATGGGGAATCCAAGGGGTGACCCTTGGCATTTCACTGATCCTATCTACCGGTCTAAACTCAGGGAATTGTCCTTGACATTTATAAGTGTGACTTGATTGGAATCCATGGATCATGACCAAGGTATTCTACCCAAAAAGATCAATTCTAATATAGGAAGCTTGTCTTGCGACATTTAATAAGGGTTCTCTCTGCAAGAATCCATGGCATGAATCTGTGGTATTCAACAAGTAAAGATGTTACCTAATACTAAGGGGGTCCCACCCCAAAGCAATAATGGTAACAAATCTAAGTGGAATCCAATGGCTTGCTCAAGTCATTATATATCATCGACTCTCAATGAATCAAAGGGTGTTATCACACCCCTGACATTCATTTGAGTCCCCTATTGGAATCTAGGGCTCACTCATGACATTCCACACCAATCAAGTCCATATGAAATCTATGGGATTTCTCCAAGGGAATTCCTATAAAATCACCAATAAAAAAAAAGAATAACATATAACTCATTCATTTAATTACTTCTTTACTTTTCAAGTAATCTCCCCTTGATTCAAAACATTCAATTCATTATTTAACAAAGTTCCATTGTTACCATTCAATAATTTAATACCAAGGTCATCTCATTATCTCTTTACTCATTTACATGGACTACATCAAGCCCATATAAAACACTTTGAATCATTAGGTTACCAAGTAGTCACCTATTTCAAATTAAATAATTATTATTTTCAATCACAACATCTAGGGTCCTATTCATGGACCATTCTACCAATTATTTAAATTAGTCTAGTATCAACTTATAAATTCCAAATTTCATTTCAAGAACCAAGACAAGATTAAATTACAATCCAAGGTTTTCGATGATTGTGAAATTACATTTCATTATCATCGATATAAAACATGGTTTCATTTTCAACCATTTAAATAAGACATACCCATTTTACATTAACAAGACAAGGAATCCAATATTCTTGAATTTCTATTCTTATAAGCTACGACATTCCAACAGGAAAAAATAAGGTGAAGTTCCAAGTATAAAACCCCATTGGAACCTTCCAATATAATAGGTCTATAGCACATTTAAAAAATGTATTTAATAGAGGAAAAATCATAACAAAAACATCTAAATAATTTCAAGGTCATCACTTAGAAACTAGTGAAACCACACAATTGATGCACTTAAAAAATTTAGAAAGACTGTGGGTTAAAATTTAGATATCACCTACCTTAGCCTTATAAGAGTTCACGTTCCCAATACCAAACTTCGGTTCCACCTAAAAAGGTAAAAATTGAGAAACCAAACAATATCCCTGGAAATATGGAATATTAGAAAAAATCAGAGAGTGTTCACTTGATAGCGATACAAAAGAAGGAAGTAAGAGGATTCATAGTCTTACCTATATCTCTCTAATGCTTTAGGCAGAATAAGAAATAGACGTCGGATGAAGGAGATCCACCATGGTGGATGAAAAAAAAAGGAAATCCCCTTTGGGGTGTTGCTACCGGTTGTGAGAGTGGTTCCAATCCTGAATAAGGGTTTAAAGGGATTCCCACATGTAAAACTATGGGGCTTCCCCCATTAAAATTCTTCTAAGGAGGCCACCGACTAGATAGTGGTGTTGTAGCGACATGTTGCAGCCCCAGCTTCTCTCAGACTCCTCCTGGGACACCTCCACCATGCCTCCTACACCCTAAAAACCTTTGTTAAGATAAGTTACACAAGTGTCACGGGCTGAGCATAGGCTCCACAAAATTTTAACCGGTGTGTACCTTCATAAAGGTGGGAGGGCGCGGCGCGGAGGGCACGGTGAGGAGGGCGCGGCGAGGAGGAGGGCGCGGCGAGGAGGGCGCGGCACGGAGGAGGCGTCGGGGAGGAGGGCGCGGCGTGGAGGCGTCGAGGAGGAGGGCGCGGTGAGGAGGAGGGCGCGACGAGGAGGGTGCAGTGAGGAGGGCGCGACGTGGAGGAGGCGTCGGCGTGGAGGCGTCGGGGAGGGGGAGGGCGCGGTGAGGAGGAGGAATCGCGAGGGGGAGGAGAAGGAGCCCGATGGGTTTGGGAAAAAAAATGGGGCTGCTGGATATAGCCATGGATGACATAATTAACCGTGGCAGTATAAAAGATATAGCCATGGACCTATAAAACCGTGGCTATAGGTCTGTGGCTATAGCTCAGATTTGTAGTAGTGATAGCACCATTTTGGGAGGAATTATAGCCTACTCTAATAAAGTCTTATAGATTTAAGATATGTTCATAAATATCTTCCAAATCTCGATATAGGACTGGTTACCCAAAAAAATGACTATAGGTTAATTCTTTTTCATATGCAAAGGACTGGGATCTCTTTGGTGGATCCATTTGTAATTATCCAAGGTTCTTCATCATTTTTACATTAATTTTAAGTTTCTTATATATTTAATCCATATAACCAAGTTATTTAGAGAATTATTCCATATAAGGAGGCAGGTAATATTCAGAGGAAGTGATTTAGCCATTATGATGCATGCCATATATCTTGATTATTGAATAAATCAAACCCACATAGTCCGTTCATCCTGTGTAGTATAATGTCATGAAGTGAGGACATATGTTTGAGTACTTAAACACCAAATATTTGGGCTCGAACCCTAAGGTATCATGGTTTCCCATGTCATTATAGAGACTTATATTAAAGATGATATTATTTTCAAGAATCGCTAAGCTCACATGATCCATGATCAATGTGAGAGAAAAGGGATGTAAAATGATCATTTCATAGCTCGTGATTTAGGGATTATGTGTTGGGACTTCCTTGAGATGATTTATTTTGGGAATCAAGTCTTAGAAAGATGTCTTACATATCCTGGTTATAAAAGGAGTTAGATTCATTGTTGCTTAGTGGGTTTCTCAGTCCTTTGAAGGATGAGATATGGTGATCATCTCCTAGGACTAATTGATTCCCACCGTTTGAGATGTTAAATTTGCGGAAAGACTTATACTAAAAGGGGTGTTTTATTTGAGATCGTGGCTTAGGAAGGTGTCCTACATATCCTAGTTATGTCACGAATCAGATTCATCATAGTTTGGTTTATGTCGGGGGTTACACATTGAGGTTTACCTATACCATTTTAGGGGTTTTTATTGCAGATGTTATGATTGTTTCAATTCCCAAATCCCACATGATCCATTATCATTGTACGAAACAAGGGATAGTGATTATACAATGCCATTGCATTTAATAAGGGACTTAGATGCTTGAATTACTCTAGATGATCAATATAGGTCTTAAACCTCAGGGAGAGGTAGACTACATATCCTGGATATGGAAGGAATTAGAGTTGTCAAAGTTCCCTTTATATTGGGGCTTACACACTGAGGCTTCCCAATATTCAGAGCTTACACACTGAGGATAGATAATTTTATCATGTATTGGGATGCCCTTTTAACATAGACTTATTATCTGGAGGGTGTTGTATAACCCAATTGGCATGCCCTAGGAGCTATCATATGTACTGTCTTGACACATATGGAGGGTGTCACGAGAGAAATTGTGGCATAGTCTGAGGGGTGTCGTGTGTCCCAGCTGACACCTCTAGTAGACATCACAAGACCTGACTGACATGTCTAGAGGGCATCATGAGTCCTAGATTTCTTTCCTAGAGGGTGTTGTAGAATCATGTTAATCATGTCTAGATGATTTCATGAGAGTTTAATGACAGGATAAAATGTTGTTATATGATTCAAGAATTGTGTCTGAAGGATGACACAAGTTCTGGGTGACAGACCTAGAGGGTTTCACAATATCAGTGTGGTGTCCACGGGGGGAACTATGTGACTCACTCTAACATGTCTAGAATATTTTTCTTTTCCCAGATGGCATGTTGGAGGAGTGTCATGAGATCTGGGTGCATGTACTAGTATTTTCATGTGTCTTTGAGTGACTCACGCAGAGCGCATGAGGTCCAAGAAGCATGTCTTTCACTTTAGTATTCTAGTTTTAATCTCAGTTCTAACCCTTTAATTTCAAAGGCCTTAGGTTTATTTAGTACCAGTTCCTTTGAGTCTCGTGTGATCTAAAAGTCATGCACTATGTTCTTCACAAGTCCTTCGATAATTCTTTCACATTATCTTTGAATTATCACATGAATCAACTTATGTATGGAAAATAATTGTTCTAGCTATCCTCCAGTGTATTACATATGGAATTTTTCTAGTTGTATGATCGGTTGATACAAGAAATCCATAAAGGCTGAGACTCAAATCATCCAGATTCCAAGTGTCTATAGTCTCAGAGTCCAAAACTATCTAGAGTATCAGAGTCCACAATAATCTAGAATCTTAGAGTCCAACCCTTTCTTCATGATAGAGTGGGGAATTTATAGGCATTGCCACCCCAATTGTTCAGTGCTTTGTGCAGAATATCTAGCATGAATCTAGGTTGGAGTCAGTGATGGGGTCTAGAACCATGAGGTTTTGCATGTCTCTACCATGGAACATTCTGAGTGTGTCACCTGATTTTCAACAATCGTGAGTCTATTCCATCAATGATCCCTTTATTGAATTATTTATAATTAATGGGGACTTGTTTGATCATGAAAAATTAATGAAGGAATTCCATGTCATTATGATGAAATTTATGAGGGCCTTCACTATATCCAAATTCCCATATAAAACACTCATGAGACCTTGGGTGACTTGTATTGGGGTCTCATGAGACAAGAATGGTTTGTCTAGGGGTCTCACAGGACTGCACCATGGGTGCACTGGGTGTGTCGCATGCCTTTCAGTGACCGCCAACACCTATCACCTCCTCCCTTTTGATCCCCTTTCCTTTATGTGACAAAGTTTGGGGGTCATGTGAGATTTCATGTGTAATGATAAATACATTTTCTCTATTTTTGTTGATGCATCACGTGAATGATATGGGTCACATTGGGGGGTTCATGATCATTCAATGGGAAAATCTATTTTTTTTCCTTCGAGTGTCATAGAGTTACCTAGGGTGATTCGCATGCAAGGATGACAATACAAAGGGATCTCGTGAGGTGAGGTGGATGAATCACTTAAGATTCACAGGTTCTTGTGGGTCTCCAGGGGTGTGTTTCATGGCCTTCATTGATTGCAAACACCTTCTCCATTATTTTATTTTACAAAGGTCAAGGATTATGAATGTTTACACGAGAAATTTCAGGTATTTTTTCTCAATTTTTCAGTGATGTGTCACCTAGACAATCTGGTTCATGTGGAGTTTGCACAAATATGTAGTGGATAGGTGTATTCGTCTATCCTTTGAGTTCCAAAGGGGATACTTGGACGTACCTGAGGACTTCCGTACGATGAGGCTGACAAACTAGAGGGATTCTGTACTGCACGACCGACATGACACTGAGGTCTTGCAGTTTCTCACTGATCCCCAGGTGTGTGTCACATGCCTTTCAGTGACCACAAACACCTCTCTCCTCCTCCCCATTATCTCATTCTTTTTATCCTACAATGGTTTGGAGGTCTTGTAAGTTTTCTTGGATGTCACCATGGTATTTTTTTCTTCCCAATGATGATATGGAATGTTAGCTTCATGACCAATGGAGGATATTACTTTGAATATCAACCCTCTTTATTTTTGAAGGATTTTTGGTGGTTTTTCAGGAACTTTACAATAGAAAACCATGCAGCCTGGGGGCACTCATTTGGTTGTCTTGGGAGCCTTTGTGAGAGAAAGAAGGTTTTTCGAAGGGGGTTCCATGGGACTTCCCATGGGTTATGCTCCATTCATGGATCCTTCGCATGACCTTGAAATTTTCATGCAATCATGAGTACTTCAGAGCCACATGTGATCCAAAGGTCTCGATCATCCTCTTCTTACTTTGTGATTTTTCTGATGTCCACCTAGAGGGAATAAACAAATCCCCCCATTATAATTGACATTCAAGGGGACTGGTACTCGATTATTAGGAAAAATAATGCCCGTCAATATTTCTTTAGTTTAGGGTCTTTTAGCTCAGACCTAATATGGGATTCAGTTTAGGGTATTTTATCTCATATTTAATATTGGATTTAGTTTAGGGAATTTTATCTCAGACCTAATATTTATTTAGTTTTGGATCTTTTATCTTAGACATAATATTAATTTAGTTTAAGGTATTTTATCTTGGACCTCATGTTTCATTAGTTTAGGGACTTTTATCTTCGACCTCATATTTCTTTAGTTTATGGTCTTTTAGATTAGACCTTCTATATGATAATGGGATATGGTGCATACATACCAGTAATGACCTAAAACACTCTGAGGTAATGGGTTATTCCATGGTGTTACTAAGTCTTGTGAGGATTGAAATTATCATTTTGAAGATTGATACATTTGGTTGATGGACATAGGCACATATGAAGGATCCATAGGCATGTATTCATAGTCAATAAAAGGGTCCTTGAAGCCAGGTATCTTTTCCAAGGTAAATAAATTATTCATGGAAGTAATATGGATGGTTTTGGAATACTAGGGATACTAGGCCCGCCTATGTTGTTGGGGTGTGGATGATGTAAATCATAAGATGAAAGTTTGAGTCCATGAATATGAGATGTTTCATACATGCTGAGTATGTCCCATGAAATTCTAGAATGTCGGGTTCTTCCACGGTGTTGCTAAGTCTCACAAGGATTTAAGATCCTTTCTTTAAAAGAGAAGATGCCTTCAGTTTGTGGGTCAGGGACCTTATGACTCGGTATAATTCCAATAAAAAGATGATCTCCACTTCTTTCCAATGGCTATAAAAGATTTACAAAGACTCAAATGTTTAGATGATAAAGTTGGGTATGAAAAAAAACTATCCAGGAAGGGTTCTGGCACCCTAGGGAATTTTACCTCTTAAATAGAAGCTCGAGACCTATGACCTGTGGTTTTGAATCAAGAAGTGTGGGAAATCAATGGTTAGGAAATGAAGTGCCATAATCCATCCTTGAGAAAGGGTACAAAACATGATGATGTAATGATGAGGATGTCGAATCCGCTTTGATATTTTGGTTTAGGGATTATAAATCATGATATGAAGTGCTCTACTTGGGAGAAATATATTGGAAATTCATACAAGGAGTGGTTCAGACACACTGGGGTGTTGAGTGTTTTCATGATGATGTTAGGGATCAAGATATTTGGAATGTCCTTTTTAAGAGTGATGAATTTGGTTGATTACAATAGGCACATATGTAGGATCCATGGGCATGTATTCATAGTCAACAAAAGGTTCATTGAATCAGGATATCCTTTCCATGGTCCATGGAAGGTTATGGTGATTCAAGACACACTAACTCATGAAGTGTGATTTGTGGAAAGTGTAAAATCCAAGGAGGGTTTGAGTACCCTAAGATTCGTGTCACCACTCAGCAAATACATTCTCATGGTGAAGAGATCTGACAAATTTTTCTATAAATTTTTCCCAACTAGTGGGTACAACTATCATAGAATTACATTTACTAGGGTTTCAAGGTAGACCCTATAATTTTTTTCCCTTTTATGGTTGCACCTAATTTTTTTCTAAAACTCTAAGGTTGAATATTTTAGCAGGTAGAGACTTGAATTTTTATCTGGCTACCCTTTGTAGGTTTTAGACCTATCAAGTTTTTTGTCTCTTTCATTTCAAGTTTACGGTCTTTCATTTTGGATCATTATGGGATATAGTTTAAGGTCGTATAGTTTTGACTAAATCATAGGTATTTTATGGTCATGACTTGAATGAACCTAATATATAGGATGATACACAAGAGTTTAATTAAGATATCCAAGGTCAAGAGTAATCCACCATGTTCTTGTGCATGGGATGGAAATATTTTAAATCACAGCTTGAGTTCTCAGGTCATGAGTAATGATATGGGATAGTCATATAGAGATTGGTTCAGACATGCTGAGGTATTGAGTGATTCTATGATGATGTCAGAGCCCATGTTGATCAAAATGTCCTTACCTATAGTGATGTATTTGGTTAAAATCTATAGGAACATATACAGGATCCACGAACATTTATGCATAATCATGAAAAGGGTCCTTGAATCAGGATATCCTTTTTGAGGGCCATGGAAGATTATGGTGACCTGAAATTCATGAGGCATTAAGTCTGGTATATGTATTCTATGTTCTCTTTAAAGATAGTGGAATCACCCCATAATCTAGTTGATTGAGGTAAGTCACTCATGCCCCCTTTATGAAGGATTAAAAATGGTAGATGGTTGGAATGGTTTATTTTCATGTAGTGTGGATGATTTTCCATGCAATTTAATGTCATGCAGTAAGGACATTTTTCATGAATTTTATTGTCATATGGTAAGAACATAATTCCATGAAGTTTATTTTCTTGTGGTAAGGATGTAATTCCATGTTGTCTAATATCATGAGGTAATTACGTACTTCCATATATTTTGACATCTTGTGATGAGGATTGATGTGGGCCGATGTTTGCAGCTATGCCCAAAGATGGAGACTGGGCATCACTACGTATCTCATGAGGATGAGAATCAAGACACACCTAGTTATGGAATGGGAAATAATTTATGTATGTATGACCCATATGAGGATGTGGGCATTATTTCCATTGACAGTTGTAGCTAGACCTAGGATTAGATATCTAGGAATCACTGTATATCCTGTGATGATAGGAATCATGTTACAAGTAGTTCTTGATGTTTCATGTAGTATAAATTCATTCATTGAGGACAAAGGTGAGCCATCATGAATTTATGGGAACATTTCAGTTAGGCACATGGGTGGAATTTTGATTGTCAGTACATATCTCATGATAAAGATAATCAAACCACACGTAGTTCAAAAAATTCCTTGAAGATTACATCATGCAGTGGCGATGAAGGAAGACCAATGTGAATAAATGGAGATATTATGGTTTGGACCAAGGATGGATACTAGGTGTCACTATGTATCTCATTAAAAATGATAATCAAACCACACATAGTTCTGGATATCCATGTAGTTTAGCATATTGCGGTAAGGACTACATCTTTTCGAGACCTATATGCCTTTTTTTGCAGGGATACCATTTCCATAATTCCTAATCCCACATGATCCATGCTTAGTGTGAGAAACAAGGAGAAACAAGGGACCCATATAGGATATGGGTATTGTGCATCGTGAAGTGCCTAGACCAAGATAAGGATCAAGGATTCCCTAAATATATCATTGGAAATAAGAATCAAGTCATACGTAGTTTTGGAAGAACTATGCAATTTAACATCATGTGGAAAGGATTTATGAGAATTTAAATGAATGGGGATAAATATCACATATCCATGTAGTTTTATGTTGTGTGGTGAGGACATTGTGCCACCCGTCATGAAGGGGGAAGTCCAAGGTCTATGCAGTTTAATGTCATGCGGTAAGGACACTAGATCACCCAATGTGAAAGGAAAAAAATCACGTGGATAGACCCAAAAAATAGGTTCAGTAATCACTACATTTCATGTGATTATAGGAATCAATCCATATGTATTTTTAGGAAATTGTTCAATTTAACATCATGCGACAAGGATAGACTCCATACAGTTTAACATTATGTGGTTGGGATGAAGAATATTGCACAGTTTAACATCATTTTTCCAAGATGAACTTTTATAATTTAACATCACATACTTAAGAAAAATGATGATACTTACACTGATGTAGATGCCCTAATGATAGAGGTTATATGAAGTATTTATTGAGAAATATTGCATTGGTGGGTGGTGTGACATGCTCCCCACCTATTGTGGCCTTTATGTAGGCTCCATTATTATAGAACTTATGTATGATGTAAGGTCCTTCCCATTTAGGCTCCAATTTTAGATGATTATTTCCTAGTATCATTGGGGTTCTGAGATCCAATAGCAGTTCTCCTTGAATTAATGAATGGAGTCAAACCTTTTTATTAAAGGCTCATTCAATTCGGTTCTAAAGAATTTCCAGATTTTTCATTGTGTACAACCACTTCTCATCTATATATTCCAACTCATCTATCTATTTTTTAGAGTGTTCATAATCTGAGAGTTATCTACAAATGGATATTTGGAGTGAGGTAAGTTGGGACTCTATGGGTAACATTGCCTCGTCCTTATACACCAATGAGTATGGTGTTTCTTGTGTAGTAGTATGTGTGGTGGTATGGTATGACCATTAATCATAGAGGAGTTTATCCAGAAATGAATTCTTATCCTTGTTCACCATCTTCTGGAGTATATTAAATAGAGAATTATTTAAGGCCTCTATATATCCATTTTCCTCTACATGATATTAGTATGAGTTATTGGACTCGATGTTGAACTCATGGCAAAGCTTCTTCAACTCTGTGGAATAGAAGTTCTCATCATTGTCCATAAATATTGTGTGAGAGAATCCTAACCTGGTGATGATATGGTAATTCATGAAGTTGATGATATTATTCATTCTAAATTCTTTTAGGGGTATTTCATCATCCAATTTAAAAAATAATACGATAGCAGTAAGAATGTACTTGAACTTCTTAGATGTGGATGGGGGGTATGGCCTCACAAAATTCATACACTAAAAGAAAAATGGCTTTGAATAATTAGTTGTATGTAGAAATTATGGGGGTTTATGGATGAAGTTTTCATGAATCTATCATGCATGAAATTTCTTGGTAAATTCCACACAGTCATGTATCACGATTTTCTAGAAGTATCCAAACCTTTTGATCTGGTGGGAGAGCCTGGTTACAGATTGATGGGCACCATAGGTGTAACACCCAAAGGTTTTAAAAATAAATTTAAATGCTTGAAACTTTGTTTTAAGTGGATAGTTATAAACTAACCATCAAACATAATTTTTCTACTTCTATGATTTGAATTTTAAAAAATGGTCACCTACAGTTGTGATCAGTAAGTTATCTGGAGTCTGATAGAACCAACTTGTTTTTTAGTGAATAGTAACATATTCTTATGAATAGTAATATGACCCTTATGAATATTAAATCATATTATTATTTTATTTTCTTAATTTTATAAGATAATGATATCTTGACTAATTTTTCAAGGTGACATAAAATCCATTATAGTTTTAAAATTTTTATTTTTGGAATAAAATATGAATTTATTTAAAAATAAAAATAATCATATTTAGAAATTTATTTTTAAAAAATTTAGTTCTTTTTTGAATTATACACATCAAAGAATGGTTAGGGTGAATTTTTGGTATTTTTCTGAAGTATTTTAATTCTTGGTGAAAAGTGAAATTCAATAATTACGAAATATGATAAATAAATGAATTTATGCATCACGCATGAGTCATGGATGATGTAAATGGACATTGGTTAAAACTACCATGCACTTATTACCAGTTTTGGTCACATGAATCCATAATATTCATAGTCTTGAGAAAAAATATTAAACTAATTGTTAAAATAATGTAAAATCCTTCCTCTCCTCCACTATAAATACCACCCTCACCCCCCCTCTTCCTCTCACACCACTCAAGCCTTGAGCCTTGCATAAGTTCTATCAAGTAATCCTCCCAAGCCCCTACCCCACATAAAATACCTTCTAGTCTCACAAAAAGGCCAAAACCAAGGGAATTAAGGAGGATCTCAAGGAAAAGAGATCAAGAGGTAAAAATCATCTTTTATTTTCATGTGATTTATTTTCAATTCATTTATTTTCTTATACTCTTTTCTACTCACCTTATTCAATAGGAATGAAAGCTCCATAATATTATATATTCTATATTTTATCATGTTTATGGAAAAATTCATCAATTTACTTCTTATCATTCCCCCCTCTTATTTTAAAATAAGAACACTATATGCGATGTGCCAATTTACCAAAATCGTGGACAATGTGTTTTCAATTTACTTTACAAATTTCAGAACTATTTGTAAAACCATTTCAATGGTTGAAAAAAATTATAAATTATATTATATGACCTATATTATGTACTTTAGTGTACATATATACATAATATTATGTTATACAATGAAACTAGTTCCTAATTATCAAAGAACCGCCAAAATGTTCTAAACAGATATCACTAAAGATTGATCTAATGATTCATCCTCATACCATATAACCAAAAAAATTTATGGAATAATTTAATATTCTATAAACCTATGAATACCATTTCATTCCAATTTTATAATTTCATTTCCATATAATAAGAAAATAAAATACAAACCGGCCATGGAAATCATGTAAAGAACGCACCCGAAACAATGAAAGGAACAAAATACTAATAATTAAAGGGTGAAATGATGTTATGAAATGAAAAATATATGGTGTTATAAACATGAATATGTTTCTATAATATATTAATAACACTCTTTTAACCATTATAAAAGAGTTATAAACATGATTTTAAGTAATAAAAACCCGAGTTAAAGGAATTCTTAACCCGATTTCCATTCTTTGGGTTAACATTCTACTTTATTATTTATGTGGTATTAAAATTGTTTGTGTGATGAATTTTGTTTATATTATGTTTAATTATGTGTATTTTTCATTTATATACATATTCCATCCACTTAATTAAGTCCCACTTCAATTATATTATATTTTAAGGGGCATTTCTTTTAAAATCCTCTTTCAAAATTCTATTTTACAAAATTCCAAAGCAATGTTTTTAAAAAATTATTCATGTTGTAGGATTTTTTTATGGTTCTCGGGAATTTTTTATGATGAAGGGTGGGACGTATATATCCCCCAATTCATTTGGTATGTGTAAGTTGGATGTCTTTCGTATGGTTACTCCAAGTGTAACTACGGTGGTTACACAATAAGGTAGTCGTGAGGGTTACATTGTAAGGTAGTCATGAGGGTTATAAATTATAAGTTAGATGATAGTGTTAAAAAATTATGTAAGTAATTACCCAAGATATCTTTATAGTTCTATTTATATTATTTATGTTTTTGTGGAAATCTTTTGGACATATAAAGTTTCACAAAGCTAGTATATATGGGTGACAAGTATGTCTTTTTGAAAATAATTTCATACGTTTACAAGTATTCATAGACTAATGTTTTATTTATTTATTTTTATATCCCTTACTAAGATTTTTGTGCTCATCCCATGTTTTTAAACTATTTTCACAGGTTATAAGGATGTGTAAGACAAATAAGGATACCAAGTTAAATGTTATGAATATTTTTCAAATGAAACATGTTTTATTTGAAAAGTTTTATATTTTGGAAGAAATAGATACTGTTTTTGTGGTATATTCTCTATATAAATGTGGAAAGTTATGTATGTATTATATCCAAATTCACTAAAAATCTAAACTTTAAAATATCCTTGATGTGAAAGTGAGTTCTTGACTAAAATTCAATATTATGTAATGTATATGGTTGTTTCCTTATAGTTGGTATCAAAAGATGGTTTAGATAACTTTTGGGGTTCATATGACGTTAAAATAATACCATAAATTATTTTTACTCTACAGTTAATTTGAAATGTTATAGAATTTAAAGATTACCTTTTTTTCTTAGACTAATATATGTTTTTTCAAAATAGTTTTTTGCAGAAGAAATCGGGAAGCTGAAATAGAAAGGCACCGATAGAACGACATCCTTCCGAATCTGTAGCCTGGAATGGTAGGGATTGGAACCAAGAAGTTTGTGATGGTAATGGATTAGCTGATGAAAGAAATAAATGGTGGTGGAATCCATACAAGAGAACAACCAGATTTTCCACAAAGAAACATGATGATGTTGGAACATTTTATAAGGAAACACCCTCCTACTTTCAATGGATCTTCTGACCTAGTAGTGTCTTAAAGATGGATTAGATCCATTTAAAATATATTCAATGTTATGGGAGGTTTAGATAATCAAAATTTAAGTCTTTCCATTTATCGTTTTGAAGGTGAATAAGATCAGTGGTGGTCAATGGTCAAGAATAGCAGGGATATAGAGGATATTGAATCCTTAGAGTGGGATGAATTTAAAAGTATTTTCCATTAAAAATATTTTCATATGGTGGCTCAAATTAGGATAGAGAATAAATTGATTGAATTGATGTATAAGGAGGAAGATTTTATGGCCGTGTATGAAGCAAACTTCACTCGACTGGTGAGGTATTTCCCAAATATTATTCTGGATCTCGATAGCAAAATCAACCATTTTTTACTCAGGATTGAATCCAAGATATCGAAGGGCATTGGCTTCTCATGAGTTAAAAAGTTATGAGAAACTTGTACAATGTGCTGAGAGGGTGAAAATGGAGTTTTATGATGATCACATACACTTTGAAAACATGGAGAAGAAGAGGTACATATGGAAAGCGATGGGTAAGAATCAATAAAATAAATCTGATGGTATGAAAGTCAAGTTTCTAGTTTTTGAAAAGTGTGGTAAGAAGCACCCTGGGGAATGCCTTACTAAAATTGGGAAGTGTTTTTGATGTGGTAATTTTTGACATATGGCCTAAGATTATAATGAAAATGATCCTAATACTAATCCTGATAAGAAAACTGTAAAGTGTTTTAAATGTGGTGAGATGGTTCATTATGAAAATGCCTTCCCAAAGAGAGATATGAATGATGCAAAGAAGCTAGAATATAAGAAAAAATGTTTAGTGAGACCCTTTGTGACTATGTCAGTAGATTTTGGGCTATCAAATGAAGTTTTATCAGGTACCTTGTTTGTTTAATCATATTTTTTTAAAGTTTTTTTTAATACAGGGTCTACACATTCCTTTATTTTTGAGAAATTTTATGGTAAATTGGAGATATTACCTCAAAAAATGATCCAAGAACTTATTATTAAAACACTATGAGAAATATTATAGAAAAGAGGAATCATAATAATCTTTATGTTATTGTCTATGGAAATACATTACCATCAAACCTTGTTGTTTTTTCCTTATTAGAGTTTGATGTTATTTTAGGTATGGATAAGCTTTCTATTTATCATGATAAGATTGATTTTAGAGATAAAGAAGTTATTTTCTGAAATATTTTCAATTTGTATACAAGAATGAACTCATACAATTGATAACATATCAAGAAGATGATAAAATGTTGAAATATGTAAAATTAAAGTTATCTTGCTCATATTGTTGATAATTAGGGAACTGTTCAGATTAATGATGTGCCAGTGGTAAATGAATATCTTGATGTTTTTCTTGATGATTTACCCAGTGTTATACCTGATTAGGAAGTTGAATTCATAATTTACTTAGTTCCTAATGCTAATACAATTTACAAACCCCCTTATCGAATGACTCAAATAGAACTTATTGAATTAAAAAAATCAGTTGCAGGAGTTTCTTGATAAAGGCTTTATTCATCTTATCACTTCACCACGGGGTGCTCCTATTTTGTTCATTGAAAAGAAAGATGGTTCAATGAGGATTTTAATTGATTACAGAGCCTTGAATAACATCACTATTAAAAACAAGTATCATTTGCCTCATATCGATGATTTGTTTGATCACCTCTAGGGAGAATAGCATTTTTCGAAGGATGACCTGAGGTTGGGGTACCATCAGTTGAAAGTAAAGTAATCAAGCATCCTAAAGACAGTGTTCCATACTAGATATGGGCATTATGAAATTTTTTTTATATTGTTTGGGTTAAATAATTCACTTACTTCATTCATGGATCTTATTAATATAATATTTCATGAGTTATTGGATAAGTTTTTAGTTGTGTTTATTGATGAAATTATAGTATTTTATAAAATTAAATAGGAGCATAAAAAACATATAAGGATTGTTTTGAAAACCATAAAGGAAAAGAAACTGTATATAAAATTAATCAAGTGTAATTTTTTGTTGAAATAGATTTTTTTCCTTGGGAAAATTATTAATAATGATGGAATAACAGTGGATCCTACCAAAAAAAGTTGGTGATGAATCACCAAGACCTAAAAATGTAACAAAAATTCATAGTTTTCTTAGATTATTAGGTTATTAATGATATTTTGTTGAAAATTTTTCACGGTTATCTTTCCCACTGACTAAATTAACACAAAAATGGGTTAATTTTTTTTTGGATAGAATAATGTGATGTTTTTTTATGAACTGAAGAAGATATTGCTGAATGATTCAGTTTTGGATATTCCTTACAGAAATGGTGATTTTTTCATCTATAGTGATGCTTTATTGAAGGGAATTGGTTGTGTTCTAATACAGAATTATCAGGTAATTGATTATGCTTTAAGAAAAATAAAATCTCATAAGTTAAATTATCTCACACATGATTTGGAATTAGAAACTATGGATTTTTATTTGAATATTTTTTAGGCATCATTTATATGGATCCAAATGTCAAATATTTATTTTCCATAAAAGTATGAAGTATATATTCACTCAGATGGAATTAAACTTGAGGAAGATAAGATGGCTTGAACTAATAAAGGATTATGATTTCATGATTAATTACTATCCTAGAAAAGCAAAAAAAATAGTAGATTACTTTAATAGAAAACACCATGAATCATTAACCATGATACGTTTGGAACATGATCCCTTGATTAATGGTTTGATAAATTTTGGCTTAGAAGTTGTTGATGTAGGAAATACCTCTATTTTATTTCAGGTTTCAGTGTAGTCATCATTATCAGAAATAATTAAGAAACCACAGAAGGAAGACAGTGAGCTATAGAAAAAGGTATAATTGGTTAAAATAAGTAAATTTATAGAATTTGAACTTGATAAGGATTATGTTTTAAGATTTGGAAAAATATTTTGTGTTCTTTTTGACTCCTAATTGAAGAAATATTTATTGTGTGAAGCTAATAGCTCTCCATTTTTAGTTCATCCTAGAAGTACTAATATTTAAAGAGATATTTGGGAGTATTACTGGTAAGATGGGGTGAAAATTGATATTCCATATTTTACTCTGAAATTTTTGACATGTCAATGGGTTAAAACAAAGCAGAAGTTACCCAATGGGATTCTTCATCCTTTACCCGTGCTAGAGTGGAAATGAAAAAATATGTTCCTAGACTTTGTTGTGGGACTATCAAAGACATCTTGAGGTAATAATTCAGTCTCGGTTATTATTGATCAACTGAATAAATCTTCTCATTTCATTCCTATTCGAGATACAATGACTTTGGATTAGCTTTCTTGACTGAACCTTAAAGATATTTTCATGTTACATAGAGTGCCTCTTTCCATTGTATCAGATTGGGATATCAAGTTCACTTCTAATTTTTGGAAGGTACTTTAGAAGTCATTGGGCACAAAATTAAGTTTCAGTACAACTTTTTCATCCTCAATAATATGGGTGGTCATAAAAAATGATTAAAAATTTGGAGGATATGCTTTGAGCTTGTTCAATGGACTACCATGGAAGTTGGGATTAACATATATCTTTAGTTGAGTTTTCTTATAATAATAATGTTCATTACAGTATATAGATGGAACCTTTTGAGGAATTTTATGAGAAGTGGTGTCGAACTCTAGATTTTTAGGATGAATTCGGGAAAATAAAGTTGATGGGACTATAATTAGTAGAGTAAGTGGTTGAGAAAGTGAATATGATCCAACAACACATGAGGAGAACTCAGAGCAAGCAGAAAATTTATTTAAACAACAAGACAAAAGACTTTTCTTTTGAGGTAGGTGATCATGTTTTTCTTATAATCTCACCATGGAAAAGTCTAATATGTTTTGGTAAGAAAGGAAAGCTAAGTCCATGATTAATTTGACCTTATGAAATCTTAGAGATGGTTGGACCAGTCTCCTACTGAGTAGCTTTGTCACTGAGCTTATCTTAGGTACACAATGTTTTTCATGTTTTGATGTTGAGAAAGTATGTTCCAGATTCATCTCATGTCTTGAGCTCAGAATCAGTTCAATTAGAAGAGAACCTTTCTTATGAAGAGAAACCTGTTCATATTCTTGATCATAAAGAGAAAGTATTTCAGAATAAGGTAATCCAACAGGTAATGGTTTTTTAGAGAATCCACATGGTTGGAGAAACAACATGTGAATCTGAAAAGGATTTGAGGGAAAGGTACCCTCACTTGTTTAATAAGTAAATAAAAAAATTGTGAGGATGTTATTTCTAGAATTTGGGGAGAATGTAACACCCAAAGGTTTTAAAAATAAATTTAAATTCATGAAACTTTGTTTTAAGTGGATAGTTATAAACTAGATATCAATCATAATTTTTCCGCTTCTGTGATTTGAATTTCAAAAAACAATCATCTATGGTTGTGATAAGTATGTTATTTGGAGTCTAATAGAACCAACTTGTTTTTTTGAATAGTAACATACCCTTATGAATAGTAATATTAATAGAAATATGAACCTTATGTATAGTAAATCATATTATTATTTTATTTACTTAATTTTATAATATAATGAGATCTTGATTAAGTTTTCAAGGTGATAAAATCAGTTATAGTTTTAAAATTGTTTTTACTTGAATAAAATATGAATTTATTTAAAAATTAAATTAATCATATTTAGAATTTTTTTACAAAAAATGAAGTTCATTTTTTATTTATACATGTTGAAAAATTGTTAGGTTGAATTTTATGGATTTTTCTTAAATATTTGAATTCTTGGTGAATAGTGAAATTTGATAATTATGAAATATGATAAATAAATGAATTTTTGCATCATTCTTGAGTCATGGATGATGAAAATGGAAATTGGTTCGAACTCACAAGAAATTATTACTATTTTTTGTCACATTAATCATGACTATTCATATCCTTTAGCAAAAACATTAAACTAAGTATTAAAATAATGTAAAACCCCTCCTCTCTGCCACTATAAATACCACCCTCACCCCATCTTCCTCTCACACCACTCAATCCTTGAGACTTTTTTAAGTTCTATAAAATAATATTCCCAATACCCTCTCACATTTCCAAGACCTGATGGTCTCAAAAAAAGGCCAAAACCAAGGTCCTTAAGGGGGATCTCAAGGAGAAGAGATCTTGAGGTAAAAATCCTCTTATTTTCATGTGATTTTTTCAATTATTTTCTTTTCTTATACTCTCCTACCTCCCCTTATCCAAGAGGAATTAAAGATATATAATATTATATATTCTATATTTTATCATGTTTAGGGAAAAATTTATCAATTAAATTCTTCTCCTTCCCCCCTTTTATTCTAAAAATAAAAACATCATTTGTGATGTGCTGATTTACCAAAAATGTGGATGATGTGTTTCAATTTCCTTTACTTCCTTCAGATCTATTTTTAAAACCATTTAAATGGTTGAAATAGATTTTAAATTTTATTATATTACCACTATTATGTTATGTATTTTACATATATACATAATATTATGTTATACAATGAAACTAGTTCGTGATTATCAAAGAACTGCCAAAATGATCTAAAGAGATATCAATATAGATTATCTAATGATAAATCCTCATACCATATAACCAAAAAAATTATGGAATTATTTAATATTCTCGAAATGTATGAATACCATTTTATTCCACTTCTAGAATTTCATTTCCACACGAAAACAAAATCAAATACAAACCGGTCATGGAAATCATGTAAAGAGTTCACCCAAAATAATGGAAGGAACAAAATACTAATAATTAAAGGGTAAAATGATGCTATGAAATGATCATATAAGGTTTTATAAACATGAATTTGTTTCTGTAATATATTAATATCACTCTTTTAACCATTATATATTATTTTTAAATACATTTTGACGTAAGATGAACCCGAGGTAAGGTAATTCTTAACCCAATTTCCATTCTTTGGGTTAACCATCTAAATCATTATTTATGTGGTATTAAAAAATTTTGTCTGTTGAATTTTGTTTATATTATGATTAATTATGTTTATTTATAGTTTATATACATTTTCCATCCACTATATTAAGTATCACTTCAATTATATGATCTTTGTAAGGGGGTTTTCTTTTAAAATCATCTCTTAAAATCCTATTTTACAAAATTCAAAAGCATTATTTTTTATGAAATTATTCATGTTGTATGATTATTTTTTGGTTTATAGGAATTTTTAATGTTGAAGGGTGGGACCTAAATATCCCTCCAATTCATTGGGTATGTGTAAGTTGGAGGTCAGCCGTATGGTTACTCCAAGTGTAACTGTGATGGTATATAATAAGGTAGTCGTGAGGGTTACATTGTATGGTAGACACGAGGGTTATAAATTATAAGGTAGCTGAGAGGGTTACAAGATTATTCAAGTAATGTCCAAATATACCTTTAAAATTCTATTTATGTTCATTATGTTTTGTGTAAATATCTTGGAAATCTCAAGTTTCACAAAGTAATTATATATGGGTGACAAGTATGTCTTTTTTAAAATAATTTCATATGTTTACAAGTATTCATGGAATAATGTTTTATTTCCTTCTTTTAATATCCCAAACTGAGATTTTTGAGCTCATATCAAGTTTATAAATTATTTTCACAAGTTATAAGGATCTTTAAGACAAATAAGGATTCCATGTTAAATGTTACTAATATTTGTCAAATAAAACATGTTTTATTTGAAATGTATTATATTTTTGAAGAAATGGATACTATTTTTGTGGTATATTATCTATATAAATGTTGAATGTTATGTATGTATTATATCCCAATTATCTAAAAAGATAAACTTGAAAATATCCTCAATGTAAAAGGAAGTGATTTTTTGACAAAAATTCAAGATTAGGTAATGTATAAGGCCAGAGGAGGTGATGGGGTCTGGTTCCACACAGCTTAAAAAGTCTCCACTGTGGACTACTCCAAGTGTGTCACCTGATTTTCAGTGATCATGATCTTCTTCCATCAAAACTCATGTTATTGGATAATATCCAATTAATGGGGACCGGTTTGATCATATAGAAGTATTGAATGACTTCCTTTTCATTATGATGACATGTCCAAGGGCCTTCTCAAGACCCAAGTGCTTGTTGAAAGACACTCATGAGACCTTTGTGACTTTTCTTGGGGTCTCACGAGACAAGGATGGTTTTTCTAGGGGTCTTGCAGGACCACTCCATGGGCGTGCTGGGTGCGTCACATGCCTTTCAGTGACTGTAAACACCTCTCTCCCCCTCCATTTTGATCCCCTTTGTTTTAGGTGACAAAGGTTGGGAGTCATGTGAGATTGCATGTGTAATGTTAAGCAAAATTTTCTTTATTTTTTGTTGATGTGTCATGTGACCGTTATGAGTCATATGGGGTGCATGATAATTCTATAGAAAAATATATCCATTCATACTTAGAGCACAACCGAGTTACCTAGATCACTTTGCATGGTAAGGATGACAAGCCAAAGGCGTCTTGCGAGGTGAGGTGGATGCATATCCGAGGATTTGTGGCTTCTTGTGGGTCTCCAGGGGTGTGTTGTAAGGCCTTCAGTGATAGCAAACACCTCTTGCCTCCTCCCTTTATATCTCCTCTATTTTATTTTACAAAGGTTAGGGATTATGTGAGTTTTCATGAAAATTTTTGGGATTTATTTTCAATCTTTTAACGATGTCTCACCTAACCAATATGGGTCATGTGGAGTGTGAACAAACACATAGTGGATATGTCTATACTTATATCCTTAGATCACCAAAGTGGATTCCTAGACATGCCTAAGGACTTCCGTGTGGTGTGGCTTACATGCCAGAGGTCTTCCATGTGGTGAGGAAAAAATGATGTCAAGGTATTACAGTGTTTCTTGGATCCTCGGAGGCACGCTTCATGTCTTTCAGCAACCACAAAAACCTTTCTCCTCCTCCCCATCATCACATTCATTTTATCCTACAAGGTTTTAGAGGTCTTGCATGGTTTACCGGATGTCACTAGGGGTTTTTATTCTTCCCAATGATGATATGTCATGTGAGATTCATGACCACGGGGGGTCCCTGCCTTTGAATATCATCCCACCATATTTTTGAAGGATTTAGGCACTACTACAAAAACGGTCAAGGGAAGAACTACCCCTTTATTAGCGCTTCTTTTAGTAGCGCTGATAAAGGGGGGATTTATCAGCGCTGCAAAAAATTATATTTCAAAAAAAATCATGAAAAATAAATTATTGTTATATAAGTATATTTATTCATATATAAACATAATATATATTTTTTAAATATGTTTTCTATACATATAAATAGACTATTACATTTAATATATAATAAATTTAGCGTAAATGGCTATAAAATATTTTTAAAAAATATTATTAATTAATAATTTGCTAATTATTATCGATTAAAAGTCATTTAATAACAATTTGAAGACACAAAAAATCAAAACAATTAATAAAAGATCTAAAATAAGTTGAAAATGTAAGTCAAACTTCAAACGGCCATAACATTTGATCCGGGTGTCCGTTTGAGCTCTACAGCATATCAAATCGAAGCCCACGATGAGCTCTACGCGCTGGTGACCTAGGAAAAGCCTTTGTCACATTTTTCAAGGAAAACAAGTCTCAGAAGGCCTCCAAAACCGAGTTTTTAGTCGGGATACCCCAATTTGTTAACATTCAAACAAGTATAACTTCTGATCTGGATGTCCGTTAATCCTATACCACATATCATATCGAATATTGTTTCATTTTCTTCGATTTTACTGGTTTTGGAGTTGAAACGGGCTTCTAGATTATAATTTATGATCGTTTTAACATTCTATGGATTTTCAAATACACGTATATATGTATTTATTCGTAAATATATATGTGTATGTGTGTGTTTGTATCTATGTGTGTGTTTGTGTGTTGTATATATATATGTATGTATGTATGTATGTATTTATTTAATTATAAACACACATACAAAACATTTTTCATAAATGTATTTAAAACTAATCATATAAGTATATATTAATATACAAATAAATATACTGATAAAAAATTATAACTAAATATATATATATATAAATAAATAAATATAAATATATATTAATATACGAATGAATATATATATATATATACTAATATATGAATAAATATATTTATATTAATATGAATCTATATCAATATACAAATAAATATAACTATATATAAATATATATAAAGAGATATATAATTAAATAGAGAAAATAATGAAATATCTTAGAGGTAAAGGTGAATCCGCGAAAGGGGGAGGTTGTGGGTTCGAGTTCGGGTGGAGGAAAAGGTGGTGCGTGCGTGTGAGGATGTGTGGGAAGGGCAGCACATGGGAGACCTCCTAGCGCTGATAAAGGGGTGGTTAAGCTCTGATAAAAGCTCTCCCTGTGCATTATTTAATTTTTTTTTAATTTTTTTTAATATTTTTTAATTTTATCAGCACTTTTTAAAAAGCACTGATAAAGGCCCCTTTTATTGGCGCTAAAAAAAGCACTAATAAAGGGGTCTTTTATCAGCGCTTTTTCTTAGCTCTGATAAAAGTGGCCTTTATCAGCGCTTTTCAGAGCGCTGATAAAAGGGATCCCCTATATGAGTTCTGAGCTTTACAGTGCTTTTTTAGCACTGTTAAAGCCCATTTTGAGCGCTGATATAGGTCGTTTTTTTAGTAGTGAGGGTTGTTTGTCAGGAACTTACCAATGAAAAACCACATGGACCGGGGGCACTCATTCAGTTGTCTAGGGAACCTTTATGAGAGGAGTAAGGATTTTCGAATGGGGCTTTGTGAGAATTCACAAGGGTTATAATCCATGCATGGAGCCTTTATGTGACTTTGAAATGGTCATGTGATCAAGATTCCTTCATAGGATCATTGATCCACAAGCCTTGGCCATCCTCTTCTTCGTTTTTTATTTTACCAATGTTCATATTGAGGGCACCAAAAAATGAACATATATTTTTTTGATAATTTAGGACAATGGTTTATAAGTCATTTTTGATGTGTAAGAATTGGTTTGAAGTCAAACTGATACATTATGTGATTGGTATGAGTCACAATGCACATTTCCATTTTAAAATAACAACTTAGTAAAAAATACATGTGATGTACTTGTTGAAATATTGGGTGCCCTAGACCCAACTATTCAATGCTTTTGATTACCATATCATGCATACAGTTAGCTATGCATGATTTCATCTTACCATTATAGTGTAGATTGTTCTGCATCCACTATTGAAATGGTAATTTCCAAAGATTAATTATCGTATCGAATGGTTATAGTAGTTCCCAAGCTATAATGGGAACCTCTAGATACTATGAAATTAATATTAAATATATGTTATATGGTCTAGATACATCTTAATGATTGGACACATTATAGGTTTGGCCATCAGGTGCTGGGGGCTCATAAGCATTGAGACTTCTTCTCATAAAGTTTTCACTCGGTGATCTCCAGTAGTGAGATCATGAGGACTGAATCGCCAATAGGAACACCACATGTTTCGGGTGTCATTGGATATTCCTATCTATGATCATGTGTAATGGTCTCCTGACTTGAGATCATTACCAATGTATGTCACTTGATTACGTACTTTGATGCAAGATGAAAACCATGGTGATGACATCGTGGCAAGGTAGTTTGTGTTGGGTGCATCATTGGTGGCATGGCATTGGTTAAATGGTCAAGAAAGGATTTGTCGCTTCCGGTTTATGGAAGTAATATATCTCAGGCCATGTTGATATAGATGGAAGTACCTTTATAAGACCATGGCCATGGTAGTCGAGGGTAAATCCATCTAGTTACATCAACAAACAATAAATCGAGAAAAGGGCGATGACACGAGAGTGTGTCATACTTTATGAGATATTACTGATAAAGAGATTATATTAAACAGTGTGTGTTCATAGGTTGGTTGTCACTACTATGAAAATCCTTATCTCTTCAAGGGCCATTATGGGTTACTATATCCTGCTCTTAGTCTGTGAATACTATTCACTGTTGTCGAGATAAGGTCCTAGAGGGTTACACAAAATAGCATAATCAAGAACCTTCCCTATTTATATGAATAGGAGTTTTGGACATAGTGGGCCCCTCCATAGTGGTTCAGGATTTGTCCAGAGTTAAACGATCACCAATGAAATAAATAAATTCATATTATTCGAGTTTAGAATAATGAGTATTGAATTTATTTATTTAAAATTTTTAAGTAAACACGTTAAAAATATTAATTGAAAAATATTAAATTATTCAAGGTTCGATTAATATTTATAGGAGCGACGAGTCGAGCTAATGACTCAATTATTATCATGTAATATATTTTAATATATTAAAAGTGAAAGATAATAATATTTATGACTCATTTTAGTAGTCATAAAATATCGTTGATAGTGCATTAATTATTCGGGGCCGACGAGGTGATACCGGGTATTATAATTAACCACTATAAATAGAAGAGAATGGGATTTTTACAAGTACTATTCATGGAGCTTCTCTCTCCTCTCCTCTCTCCCACACTCTAGAGAGAGATTCTATGGATCCAATGAGCTCGTATGAAGCTCTCTCTTAGGAATCGCTAGCGAAGCGATGTAGTGATCGTTGGAACGTCGAAGCCACCATCGGTATTCCGCGCTAGCACCCATACTATGATGAACAGTGCTCCCACAGATTCCTTGAAGCATTTGTGGACAATCTACAGGAATTCAGCTTCAGATTCTTTGATCAGTGATCGCCAATGATGAGCAGATGTCGTGTGCGGCTTCATAATTAAACCATGTATTTTATGATTTTTTTGTGCTTAAAACCCTTCACGCGTGGTCCTTGGATTTGACCAGGCTACTCTTCACTGACGTCAACAAGTTCATGTTGAACGTCGGTGGAATTTTTTTAAAAACCCACCTATTGGGGCTTCCACTACACACTCAGTTCAAACAGTACTCAAAACTAATCAAAAACATTCATATTGATTTGATACATTAGGAAGATGATCCATAAAAAAAATAGGACATGTAGGAATCAACCTTACCTCAATGTGACATACAGTGTGACCGGTATAACCTCAAGTGCATCTTTTTATTTAAAATTAACATCAATTTTAGTAAAATGGACAACTAACATACTCAAAACCAATAAAACTCATTCATATTGTTTTGATACTTTACAAAAACGGTTCATAAGTCATTTTTTATGTGTAGGAATTATCCTCACCTCAATTTGATACATGATGTGCCTGGTATGACTCAAAGTTTCCATTATGAGTTTAAAATTGACATTTTAGATTAAAAAATATCACTCACTGTAAACTGATCAAACATGAACATATTTTCTTGATAATTTTGTAAAATGATTCATAAGTCAATTTTGGAATGTTGGAATTAGTCTCACATCAAACCGATACATGATATGATCGGTATGTTTCAAAGTGTGTGTTTCTAGTTTAAAAGGACATTTTAGTAAAAAGAAAAGTGACATACTCAAAACCAATAAAACACATTAGGATTGTTTTGATAATTTTTTAAAATGATCCATAAATCATTTGAGACATGTAGGAATCAGACGAACCTCAATCTGATTCATGGTGTGACTGGTATGAACTCAAGTGCATCTTTTTATTTAAAAATGACATCAATTTTAGTAAAATGGACAACTGATCTACTCAAAAATAATAAAATGCATTTGTATTATTTTGATACATTAATTAAATTATACATAACTCATTTGTGACATGTAGGAATTATCCTCACCTCAATCTAATACATGATGTTCCTGATATGACTCAAAGTGTTCGTTATGAGTTTAAAATTGACCTTTTAGTTCAAAAACTACCACTCATTGAAAACTGATCAAATTCACTAGTATTTTATTGATAATTTATGGAAAATATTCATAATTAATTTTTTAAGTGTAGAGATTTTTCTCACATAAAACCGATACATGATGTGATATGTATGAGTCAAAGTGTGTGTTTCCAGTTTAAAAAGACATTTTTGTCAAAAATACACGTGACATACTCAAAATAGAGAAAACGAATTTGAATTTTTATTATACTTTAGGAAAATGATCCATATGTAATTTGAGATGTTTAGGGATAATCTTCACCTCAATATAATTTACAGTGTGACTAGTTTAACTCCAAGTGTGTCTTTTTTTTTAAATTGACATCAATTTTATTAAAATGGAAAACTGGCTACTCAAAACTGATCAAATGCATTCATATTATTTTGATACTTTAGAAAAATGATCCATGATTCATTTGAGATGTGTATGAATTGGATTCACCTAAATTCAACGCATGGTATGACTAGTATGACTTCAAGTGCATATTTTTATTTAATATTAACTTCAATTTTAGTAAAATGGAAAATTGGCCCACTCAAAACTGATCAAAAGGATTCAGATTGTTTTGATACTATAGTAAAATAATTCATATGTAATTTGAGATGTGTAGGAATTAGCATCATCTCAATATGATGCATGGTGTGATTAGTATTACCTCATGTGTTTCTTTTTATTTAAAATTGACATCAATTTTAGTAAAATGGACAACTGACCTACTCAAAACTGATAAAAATGATTCAGATTGTTTTGATACTTTAAAGAAACAATCCATATGTCATTTCTGACATGTAGGAATTATCCTCACCTCAATATAATACATGATGTTCCCAGTATGACTCAAAGTGTTCATTATCATTTTAAAATCGACATTTTAGTTCAAAAAGTACCACTCACTAAAAACAGATCAAACATGGTCTTATTGTCATGATAATTTATTATAAAGGGTCATAATAAATTTTCGACACTTAGGAATTAGTCTCATGTAAAAATGATACACGATTTGATCAGTAAGATTCGAAGTGTGTGTTTCCTATTTAAAATGACATTTTAGTAATAAAGACAAGTGACAAACTCAAAATCAAGCTAACACATTATAATTTTTTAGATAATTTTTAAAAATTATAAATATTTATTTTGAGACATCTAGGAATTGGAACCACCTCAATTCAACACATGGTGTGACCAGTATGACTCCAAGTGGGTCTTTTTATTTAAAATTGAATTCAATTTTAGTAAAATGGACAACTAGCCTACTCAAAACTAATCAAATGAATTTTTATTATTTTGATAAATTATGAAAATTATCAATAATTCATTTGAGATGTGTAGGAATCATCCATACCTCAATCAGATACATGATGTTCCAGGTATGACAGAAAGTGTCCATTATCAGTTTAAAATTGACATTTTAGTTCAATAAAGTGTCACTCATGCAACCACTAGGCTATTTCCATGGATATTTTTCTTATATGTATTTAATTAATTTTCATAGATATAATTCCTGAATATGAAAAATAAATGGTATGATGTGTTTGAATCAACCACAAATCAATCTGATACACAGTGTTACTGGTATGTCTGAAAGTTTAATTTTCAATTAACACTTTATTTAAATTTATTCATTTGTATTATTACTAACATAATAATTTTTTCTTATACAGGTGCATTTTTTTGGTTGAGTAGAGATGGTTTGTTCTTCAATAGTATGAGTCAGGTTCAGGATCAAAATAAAAAGGAAAATTGATGTTTTTGAATGTATTTAATAAGTTTTACTTATGTAATTGTATAAACAAATGTTTGAAATGTCTGTAATATAATGTTTTATTTCTTGAATTTTTGTTATAAATCTCATTTCATTTAAATTATATGTTGGTACTTTATTTTTTTGATATTTGGTGGTGTCGCGGTGTCGTGGTGTGCTGTTATAGCACATTTAACTCATGCTACTATGTGCTCTTATAGCACACTATAGCATGACCCAATATCAGCACTTTTGAAAGTGATGATAAATGTGTACTTTATTAGTACATTTAAAACTACTGATATATTCACCCTTTATCAGTGCTTTTGAATGTGATGATAAATGTGTCTTTTATCAGTAATTTTAAAAACACTTATAAAGGAACTCTTTATTGGTGATAAATAAAGGTTTTGATAAAATTAAAGGGCTTTTAATCTTGCTTCAGTTGTCAGTGATTCTCTAGAACCGATAATGGCCATTTTTAGTTCGATTAAAGGCATATTTTTTATTAGTGGATCCATATAAACCTTATCAGTTTTCTCATTAGTTAGACTACACCCAAAGGGTGTCCTTTATTCCTTTGGCTGATATACACAAAGAGAAACACCACAGGATCATCCATCAGTTTTGGATGATGTTGGCACATGAAGACACTGATGTTGGGATCATGCTACCGTTTTCTGATGCTTCTTCTTTTCTTACTCAAGATTATTCCCATACATGGTTAGCAGCCTACCAAGGTGGTGTGCTAAGCTGACTAGTTCATCATGTGGACAACCCTTTTTCCTCACCAACTCCTCTATCTATTGTAATGATGGAGTTGAATCAGGACTTGGGAGTGACTTTTAGGAAGCACCCTCATCCAAGTGATTACCTTCCCAATAGTGGGACCAAATATGTTGAGGAAATCATCCCTCTATAACAAGAAAAGGGTCTGGCCTCTTTTGAGGGGAGGATATATGGATCCTCCTCTCCAATTTCATTTCTATATAAACTATCTATTCCTCCTTTTGTAATGATTATACCATCATTTATAGAAGCTCAAAAACATTTCAGGATGATCTGGAAGTTGATTCATTCCTTGATTATTAAGATTAATTTGGAAACATTTCATGACCAAGGGGAACACCTTTATCATCTATTTAATGACTTTGTGGTGGATTTTTTTGATCGAAAACCACTGTGATAAATTATAAAACAAATAATCCTAAATTGGAAATAATTAGACACCAATGATAGGGTATTGCATGATCTTGAAGACAAGGCTCCCCTTGACGAACAAATGAAGGGGGCATTGGAGGCACTGGAGCAGAGTCACCGGATTATATCTAAATTGCAAGCCCAAATGGATTTCTGTACCATGAAAATATGGAGATATAAGGAAATAAAAGTTAACCTATGGTCTAAAATTTAAAAATCATCATCCTCATTGAAAAATTCTCAAAATAGAGTTGAGGTACCAACTACTTTAGTCGAGAATCTCTATCCTGGGGAAGAAGTATAAGAGTTGGGGTGAGTGGCACTATTGCATTCAATTGAAAATTCTTTCCAAAATCATGATGACTTGGTTAGATTAGGAAATTGAATATTATCGCAGTTCAACAATTTATATACACTATATTTTTGATGATATTCTCAGAGAGACCCCAAAATGTGGAGATTCCTCCTATTAAACGCTATTAATGAATATATTTTTCGAACTTTTCCTGTTACTGCCTAGTTTTTCTTTCATTCATGATGTGCATGACTATTCACTAATCCAATATTATATCAAACACCAATGATACCCATCCTTTTCATAATATCAATTAAATTTTAATGTATATATATGAATATTTAAATTATAATGGATTATTTTCAATAAGTTCTCATGAATTCCCACCAACATGATATTCCTTACTAATATATTTTCTCTAACTATCTTAAGATTACCTTATTCATTGAAGGATAATTGGGTAGAATATATTTCATAGAGGGAGAGTGCTCTTTATTTTTCTGAAGCTGATAGGCTTAGAGATAGTATCTTGATTTTTACCAAGCCCATATGGTTGTCCTTACAAGATTTTTCATTCATTCAGACTAAATGGTTGTTCTTATGTAGTTTAGGGTGTTTTATCTTAGACCTTATATCACTGTAGTTTAGGGTATTTTAGCCAAGACCTTCTACTGTTTTAGTTTATGATCTTTTATCTTGGACCTTATATCGTTGTAGTTTAGGGTCTTTTAGCTCATACCTTTTATCATTGTTGTTTAGGGTCTTTTGGATTGGACCTTTGGATGCGATGAATTTCAAATAATTACTACTAAGACTTGATCAATGATCATGGAATATGGTGGATAAATATTTTTAATGGCCTAAAACACCCTAGGTGTTTAGTTATTCCTTGGTGTTGTCGATGATCATGAGGATTAAAGCTCCTCTCCTACAAGGAGGAGATGCCTTTGGTTGGTATGTCAAAGCCATTATATGTCGATAGATTTTTCAAATAGAGGTGTATCCCCTCATTTTCATGGGTCATGGAATATTTATGGGGTAAATGTTGGTTAAGGTAGAAATTATAGAGATGTTAGGTCCACCTGGATAGTTGAAGTATGGGTGATATAATCCATAACCCAAAAGATTGAGTAAGTGAATATGAAATAGGGAAGACATTCTAGGGATGTCCCATAACACCTTGAGGTTTTAGGTTCTGCCATAGTGTTTCTAGGGATCACAAGGATTTATTATCCTTGATTTAATAAAAGATATGCCTTTAGCTGGTAGGGGAAATCTTTTATGCATCAATAGTATGACCAAGAAAATATGATATCCACTCTATTTTGAGGGACATAAGAGATTTTTGAAGACTCAAATGTCCGGATGATGAGGTTGGGTATGGAGGAAAGATATACAGGGAGGTTTTTGAAACCCTAGGGTAGTTCTTATATTAATTGTGAAGCTTGATCCCTATTCCCTGTGGTTTCAAATCACAAGGTGTGGGGAATCAAAGGATTGGTAATGGAGTTTCACATTCCTTCTTTAAGAAAGGGTATGAAACACAATGACGTAATGTAGAGGATTCCAAATTCACTTGGATAGTTTATAACAAAAATTGTAAATCATGGTCTAGATTGCTTTGGTTAGGATGATGATATGGGACAATCATACCATGAATGGCCTATAACACACTAAGGTGATGAGTTCTTCCATGGTGATGTCATGAGTCACAAATATAGGAAGGACCTTTTTGTAGAGTGAAACATTTGGTTAATGACCATAGACGCATATACAGGAGCCATAGGAATACATTAATAGTCAAGAAAATGGTCCCTTGAAGCTGGCTATCCATTTCTAAGGGTGATGGAAGGTTTATAGTGATCTGAGGTTCTCAAATCATGATGTATGGTTTCTAGAAAGTGTAATATCCAAAAAGGGCTTGACAACCCTAAAAATTGTGTCACCACCTAGAGAACATGTTATCATGGTAAGGAGATGTGATAAATCATTACTCTAACATTTTCCTAAACCAGGGGGTCCAATGAGCATATATTGTCTTTTACTAGGGATACATAGTAGTCCCTATGAGATTTATGCCTTATTTATTAACACCCCAGTTTTTTCCTAAACTCTAGATATGAAGAGTTTAGTGAGAAAAGACTTTAATTTTTCTTAGGCCACCCTTTGTGGGTTTTCAACATGAAATTTTTTGTCTCTCTTCATCTGGTAGTTTAAGGTATTTTGATTTGGACCATTATAGGCTAAAGTTTAAGGCTGTATAACTTTGACCAGAGTGTAGGTAGTTTAAGGTCATGACACAGATGTACCTAACATGGGGAATGATACAAAAGAGCCAAATTAGGATACCTGGGGTCAAGAGTACCACATCATCCTTCTAAGACAGAGATGAAAATTTTATAAATCATGGATCTAGGTTCTCAGGTAATGAGTAATGATATGGGTTAATCACACCAAGATTGGCCCAGAACACACTAAGGTGATGATTTTTGTCACAGTGATGTTAGGTCTCACAAGTATTAGAAATCCCTTTTTGTAGAGTGATATATTTGGTTGACGACCATAGGTATATATTTAGGATCCATAGTTATGCATTCATATTCAATAAAAGGGTCCCATGAAGGTGGATATATTTTTCCAAGGGTCGTGATAGATTTTTGGAAACTTGAGGTGCTCAAGATATGAAGTGAGATTTATAGATAAAGGTGATTAAAATATGGAAGATGCACCCCGTACTCTAGATGACTAGGGTAAGGCTCTTGTGGTCCATAAATAAAGGATGATAATGGATGATGGTATACAATGTTTTATCATCATTTAGTAGTGATATACTTTCTTATATGTAGTTTAACGTCATGTGGTAAGGACATTTTTGTTGTGCAGTTTTAACAGAATGTGATAAGGATGTTTTCCTTGTAGTTTAACATCATGAGGTATGGATGTGGGATCCAACATGAAAAAATAGGAAATATATATTACATGAACAAGTAGTATGTACATATATTTAACCCATACAAAGGAAAATGGTCTTCTATGGATCATCCCCTATGTAGTTGGGGTGAATTTTTATCTTTTCAGTTGTTGTAGTTGGATATAGGATTTGAAATCTTGGTTTCCCTATGTATCTTATGATGTCAATAATCAATCCACACATAGTTATTGAATGAGAAACATTGTATGAAGTTCTAAAATGTATGTAGAGATGGAAATTGTTTTCATTGATTGTTTTAGTTGGGACCAGGATTGGATATTTGAGTGTCACTACATATCCTGTGATGACAGGAATTGATCCACATGTAGTTCTTGAAACAAAAGATTCCTGTTCAATTCTATCCTATACACATGGAGGGGGAATTTTTATGTTTATTTTTTTACTAGAACTAGGATTGGATATTTGGGTGTCACAACATATCTTATGATGGAAGGAATCAAGTCACACCTAGTTCATGAATGGAGACATGGTAGGAGACCAATCACAATTAATTGTGGTCATCTCGAGCAAGGTACATAGGAATGTGCAACGTTATGTTGTGAAAGGGACATAAACCATATAGTTTAATGTTATGCAGTGAGGAATCATGGTATTCCATTAAAATTATTTCATTAAATACCATGATGAGGCTATCATAAGATGTTATGCTTTATTTTCTTGGGTAATCCCATCTTGTAATTAATAAGATCAATTGATCTATGTTCAGTGTGAGAAATAAGGAATAGAAAGGGTTTATCTCAATGTGAAGAGGCAATTAAGGATATGAAAAGGGAATTTTGTATCATGTGGTGGCTGGACCAATATATAGGAGTGAAGTTTCCCTGCACATCTCATTGAAAATGAGAATCAAGACATATATAGTTCTTCAAATCCCATGAAATTTAATTTGATGTGGAATAGACATCAACCGTGTAGTTTAAACTCATGTGGAAAAAACACAGGTCACCCAACATGAATAAAGATAAACTATTGGAGAAAATATGTAGTTTAATGTCATACATTGAGTAAATTCACCATAAAATTTAATGTCATGTAGTAAGAATGAGGATCAACAAATGTGAAAAAAAAGAATAGTATAGCTAGGCCCAAGACAAGAGTTTTGGGCACCACTGCGTATCCTATGGTTGTAGGAATCAAGACACACATAGTTCTTGAAAACTATGTAGTTTAATGTTGTGTGGTAAGGGCATCATCCGTGTAATTTAACTTCATAAGGTAAGGATGTGTTTTGTAATGTTTAGCTCTATGTTGTTAGGACATGAGACGATGTGTAGTTTAAAGTCTTACTACCAAGACATGAGATGTTTTGCAGTTTAACATCATTTTTCTAGGACGATCCTATATAGTTTAATGTCATGAAACAAGAATGAGTAATGTTTGATGATATATATGAAAATCATTTATTGAGAAATATTTCATTGTTGGGAGGAGTGACACGTTACCTATCTATTGTGCCTAGTGAGTAGGATCTGTTGTGATAAACCTTATGTATGATGTAAGTTCCTTCCCATTTAGGTTTATTATTCAGAGGATTATTTCCCGGTATCATTGGGGACCTAATAGAAAACATCATTTCTCCATGGAGTAATCAGGTGAAAGATCTTATTAAAGGATCATGTGATCTGATTTTGATGTAATTCAAGGTTGTGTAATGTATGCAACATGTACTCATCGAGTTTCTCCAATTCATCCAGTTTCTTTTTCATTTTCTTATCATCTAATACTTTTCCACAAATGGCTTTTTTGGGTGAAGGAGTATAGAATTATATGGTTAACACTACATTGGTACCATACACCAATGATTATTTCATTACTTGTGTAGCAGTACACATGGTGGTATGGTAGGCCCATAAAGCATGTAAGAGTTTTTATGGTCATGAATTCCTATCCTTGTTCATCATATTCTAGATTATATTTTATATAGTATTATTGGTGTCCTATATCTATCAATTTTCCACTTCATGATAGGGAGATGGGTAATTATAATCGATATTTTACTCCTGGCACAGTTTCTCCAACTCTGTAGAACAAAATTCAATGTTGTTGTCCATCAATATCGTGTGAGGGACTCTAAACCTAGTGATGATATGGTACTTTATAAAGTTTATGATATTCTCCATCCTGACTTCCTTGAGGCGTATTGCCTCATCCTATATAGAAAATAAGTTGGTAGTAGAAAGGATGTATTTGAACTACATATCTTTGGATAAGGGATATGGCCCCAAAAAATCCATTCCCCAAATGAAAAATGACCTAGAATATTTAGTTATATGTAGAAATTATAGGGGTTTATGGATGAAGTTTTAATGGATCTAGAATACATGAAATTTCATGGTGAATTCTACATGGTCTTGTATCATGGTTTTCCAGTAATATCACAACCTCCTGATTTGGTGGGAGTGCCTGGTCCCTGACTGATGAGTGCAGCATGAGACTACATATACTTCTTCCATGATGGTGTGAATATTCCTTTTGGATATAAATTTGATGAGGATTCCATAAAATACTCTCTTTTATAGGGATTTATGATCATTTGGGTCATCACATAGGGTAACATTTTCTACACAATGCTGAATTTATTCCCTTCCAGCTTGGTATGTTGGGAGAACTCCATTTTAGTGATAAACAATTATGGAACCATCCATATAAGGGAGGATATCAATTCATAATGCTCTGGGGAAGTTTTAACTAATTTATTTCTTCCATATCATAGAAAATGATCAATAATACCATTATTTTGTGCGTGATGCAGAATATTTATTTCTTCTGATCAGGGTCGTCTTGGACTGTGGCTGCATTATCCAATGCATTGGTGCAATCATTCTATGATCATGGAATATGATGAAACATGATCTCAAAATGGAACTATTATATAATTCCCCTAATGTAGCTAGTGAGAGAGGCTAGTTTTTCTTTTTTTATTTCATATTCTCCATTGATATTCTTCATCACAAGTTCTGAGACCCCTTTGATATTCAGGTAGGCTATCTATTTCCATAGGGCTAGTTCCAAGCTAGTTATAAGGGCTTGGTATTCTAACTTGTTATTTGGGTAGCCTTTGGATAGTGATAAAGAGTAGGGAAATCAAAATCTCTATAGGGAGATGAATAAAATACCTAAACCTACCCATTTGAGATTTTGTTTTTCCATCATTTTGCTGATAGGACTTTGGGAGTCACCATCAAAATACATCTCCCATGTTCGGGGAGTGTCATGGGCAGAGAAGATCCCCTCATCTGGGAGCTCAATGTCCACCAGTGTATTATCTAGGGTGGGATGTACTGTGTGGAAATCAACTAGGGATTTCCCTTTCAACACCTTTTCCAACATGAATTGGATATCATATTGTTTCATAATGACCACCCATCAGGCCAGACACCCAGTTATCATGGGGCATCCAAGAATGTACTTGAGAATATCAATACGAGAGACTACATAAACTTCATGGTGTTTCAAGTAATGCCTCATCCTTTTCACTATGAATATGAGTGTAAGGAAATTATTTTCAACATCTGATTATCAGGTCTTAGTACCTATCATTATTTTACTAAGATAATAGAGAATGTTCTCACTCCTGCACCATTTTTTTATAGGAGGGTACCCAATAAGAATTCCATGGGGGGCACATAAAAGATGAGTAGCCTCCCTTCCACTGAAGACATCGAAACCAGTGGGTGCAATAGATATTTCATGAGACTTTTGACGGATTCTTGGTAGTACCCATCCCATTGGTATGAAATTACCTTCTTCATTATCCTGGTGAAGGGAGAGCCTTTCTAGCCAAGTAAGATATGAAACACAATATGTAGGAAACGTTCCTTGAAATTCCCCTTAGCTCTTTAATATTTTTGGGTGGTGAAATTTTTAAAATAGAAATAGCCTTCTTTGTGTCAACCTCAATTTAGTGGTGGTATACAATGAAGCCAATGAATTTCTTTAATGTTACCCTAAAAGAGAATTTTAGTGGATTCATCATCAGATTGTATTGTCACAACATGATGAAGATCATTTGAAGATCCATAAATAGATCAAATCATTATTGATATTTGACAACCAGATTGTCGATATTGAATCCAGATCTTCTTTACATGAATGATTTAAATATATGATGCATGGTGTGTTGATATGTTGTTTAAACATTCTTCAACCCAAATGGCATGACCTGATAGAAAAATATCACTTGAAGTGTTCTGAAGGTAGTAAATTACTCATATTCCAGGGAAATAATTATTTTATTGTACATTGAATACCCATCCATGAAGTAAAGGGATTAAAATCCAAAAATCTCATTGATTAAGAGTTCTATGATCGGAAATGGGAAATAATATTTTTGGAAATTCCGATTAAGGTATCTAAAATTGATTTATATCCTAATATTATAGTTTTTTTCTTTGAAGAGATGATTTTATCAAGCCATATTGGGTACTACACTTCTCATAAATAAGTTGGATTTGATCAATTAGTCAAATTATGCCTCTACATTGGTAGAATAAGAGGGGTACATCCCCCTAGTTACCTACTTTAAGCCTCAAGGCTCATCTGTTAAGCTGAGATGGTGCGTAGCCACATCTAGATTCAGTCCATAAATTTTTGTATAGTTATAAGAGAACACATATCAGTGCTGATTTAGAAATGAAAGGTACATCTCTTTCTCTTTGAGAGGAATAGTGGTGTTAATCATTTTAGGTCACATGTCTTCTTCTGTACCTAGATTTACCTACTCAATCTCATCGATGGTGTTAGAGACACCTTCATCGAATGTGGGAGGGGAATTCCTAAGTTCATCCTCTTCTTTTTCCATATTGGATTTTGTGGATGCATTCTCAAAGAGAGGTGGAAATCTGGGGCCATCTCTATCACAATCAAGGTGAGAGAGGTTGTGAGAAGAGACATTATAATCCCATTTTTCCTATGTTTCTATAAAGATATGTCATAGAAAATTGTCTTTTACATTGTCACTAGGGATCAGAGGGTCTTGGTCCTTAGGACTAGGTATATTGCCTTATACAGGTTTATGGGGATAGCATAGTCACTATTGAGAATACTCCAGGGAGTTTTTGGGGTATCCCCAAGACATTGGGGGAAACAACCTATATATCATCATCCTACATTGGTTTTTTTCATCCCCTTTTGTCGAAACCTTCTTCAACATATGTGGCTTCTCAAGTTTCTAAGGGGGTGTTATGGCCATGTAGTATGTTGAACATTACATCGATGGGATATTTCAGATATTGATGGAATGTTGATGGTACCAACATGTGATTATAGAGCCAGGGCCTTCCAAGTTGTACATTATATGCAGTTTCTTGTTGGATAACCATAAACTCAACATCAGATGTGAGGTTTGCAAACTAATCTTTGATTTTGATCTTCTTGAGAGTTCTTTGATCATGTTTATCGTACCCCTGAATGGTCATATTTGTGGAAGAAAAATACCCTTTACAATATCACCAAAATTGACGAGTTTGAATCAGGATAATATTGATCTCAGAGCCATTTTCAATCTGATACCTTCAGATACCAAAATTAATGAGTCTACTTGAAACATATAGGGTTCTAATGTGTCCCTAAATTACTACTTTCTAGTTATGGTCTATGAACAAGATGGAAACATGTAATTATTATGATATGGTATCCATTTGATATAACTCAGCTACATTCACTTATATCTTTAATTCCTATAAAATTTAGATGGCTTTAATGAGTGCCTATTTGATTTCTTTTGGAATATGGAGAACATAGAGGATTCAGATCTTGATTGGGACAATTTCTATTTATTTAAAATGTCATAATTTTGTTCTAGATGATAACGATTCATGAGGTGGGGTTGATCCTAAAAATATGGATTATTAATTGATCCATTTGAGTTTTATGGGCTTGGTTCTTGTACAAATGTTGAGGGAGCATTGATAGTACCACAATACACTGTTTCATTTTCACCCTTACACCATTGGGCAAAACTAGTTTTGTATTGAAAATTATAAAAAAAAAATACAAATAATGTTTTATTAAATTATTTTGTTTTTATAACTATTATAACGGTAAATTTTATTAATTTCTATAATTACATTGTTTTTGGAGGTGATTTGGAGAGCCCAAGACAAAATCCAAGAAAAATTGGCCAAACTACATAGGATCCAAAAACACCACTGGACTAATCCACACACTTCTACTAAACCATGAATACAAATGGGACTAATTTTTTTGATCTGGTATAGAATTTAATGGTATAAATTTCATCTTAATTAACCCATTCCCAATCTATCCAATAATATTCCCATCCAAACAGATATGTTCAAGGAATAAAATCGGCACGAAGTCAGAAGTGTTGTTTTGTAATCTATCAATATCTCTGGATATGAATGTCCAAATGGTGCCAAATTTTCACTAGATATATTCATGATATGGGGATAACACTTTAATTTTTTTAAAGGGATATAAGACTTTATGGACACCTAAAATAATTGGCCAAGTTGTTTTACACAATATGTGTGCCCAAAACCATCTTCCACTTTGCCTATAAAATGATACTTTGGGAACCTCATTTGTAAGTTCGGCCAGAAGACAATTCTATATTATTTTAGAGACCCATATGATTTATATCCTCATACTATAAGTTATGGAGTCCCCTATCCTCATAGGTGGGTCAAATATGTAGGTGAAATTGCACCCAAGTCTCATCCTCCTCTCGATGGAGAGCTAATGGTGGACGATCATTTTGAGGGATATATAGATACTTGGGAGGGAGTTCTGGAACTTGGTATTCTACTGTTTTTGTGTTAAATAGTTCACTTATGTTTAATTTATTGTGATTCTAATCTGAATATATTTATTTTTTTATAATTAAGTGAACCACTTTTTATTTCAACACCGACTGGGTTGAGATTTCAAGTGGGAATATGGGGTTTCTTGATTGGACAACACAATAATCCTATTTATATCACACATAAATAAGATTTCAGTATGCTTTTCCAGCCCTTTTTCTATGTTTTAGAAACAAACCTTGACAACATGATTGTTATTTCAAGGGGTGATTCTTTGAGCATCGTTTTAAGAGGCAGGAGGGAAGTCAAGATCTTGACAACCCTCAACCAAATGATTATATTAAAACATATTATGTTTTCAGAACAATGAACTATCCAATATGATTAGTGAAATTGACATTATATCCTTCTCTCATAATTATAAAAAAACCACCTTTATTTATCAACTATTAAACTCTTTAAATCCAGTTATTTTATTAATACTATTTTCAAACCCCCCCCCCCCTCTTTTGTTACTTTTTATTAAAAATTCACACTATAATCCCCCAACGCTCCTTTAGAGATGACCTAGGGTATTACCTATACTATAAATAAACCTTAAAACATAATCAATTTTATGTGTCATGATAACATGTTCAAATTTCTCCTTTTCTCTTGTTGTATAGTATTGTCACTTTCCTCACTAGTTTTGTATTGAAAATTATAAAAATTATAAAAAAACTAAACTTAATGATTGATTTAATTTTTTTATAAATTTAAAAAAGAGAAATGTTATTCGTTTTGATAATTACATTGTAGGTGGAGGTGATTTGGAGGGCCCATGACAAAGTCCAAGAAAAATTGGCCAAACTGCACAGGATCCCAACACACCAGTGGACTAATCCGCACACTTCTACTAAAACATGCATCCTAATGGGGTACCATTTTGTGGGTAATTCAAATTTAAATGATATAAATTTCATATGATAGAACACAAGCACAAGTAGTCCACTAATATTCTCATATGAACTAATCTATCTAGGGAATCAAATCTGCACAAAGTCAAAAGCGGTGTTCTATAATATGTAAATATCTCCAAATGTTAATGTACAAATAATGCCAAATTTTTAGTGGAGATATTAATTATGTGGGGATAAAACTTTTTTTATAAAATGGATATAAGATAGTCTTTCCACCGAAAAAATGGTCCAAGTGGTTTTACACAATCTATGTGCCCAAAACCAGCTTCCACTTTGCCTATAAAAGGATACCTTGGGATCCTCATTTGTAAGTTCTTCCAGGAGGAAAATCTTTGGTATTTTAGAGACCCAAAGGATTACTCTCATCATTTTATATGTTATGTAGACCCCTTTCCTAATATGGGGATCAAGGATGAAGGTGAAGCTCCACCCGAGTATCCTCCTCCTCTCAATGGTGAGATAAATGGTGGACAATCATTTAGAGGGAGATACACATACTTGGAAGAGAGTTCCATCACTTGTAATTCTATTAGTTTTTTTAAATTTGTGTGTTAAATATTTCACTTATGTTTAATTTATATTTTATTTTCCTCTAAATATATTTCCTTTTTTATAATTATGTGATCCACTTTTTATTTCAACGCTAATTGGGTTGAGATTTCAAGTGGGAATCTTGGGTTGTTCCGATTGGACAAGAAAAGAATCCTCTTTATCTCACACATACATAAGATTTCAGTATTCTTTGGTTTCACTTTTTCTATGTTTTACAACCATATCTTTACAGCATGATTGTTGTGTCAAGGGGTGATTCTTTGAGCATCGTTTTAAGAGGCAAGATGGAAGTCGGGATCTTGACTACCCTCAACCAAAGTATTAAATTAAACCATATAAAGTTTTCATAAAAATGAATTATAAAAGATGTGTAGTGAACATTAAATTATATCCTTCTCTCATAATAGTAAAACACCACCTTTATTTATCAACTTTTGAACTCTTTAAATCAATTCATTTTCTTATAATTTTTTTTGAAACGACCCTCTATTTTGTTACTTTTTATTAAAATTTTACATGATAAACCACCAAATATACTTGATAGATGACCTAGGGTCTTACCTATACTATAAATCAACCATAAAAACATAATCATTTTGATGAGTCATGACAAAATGGTCAAATTTTGGTGGCATTTCCGGGGAGAGTTTTTGTTTTTAGTGTGAGTTTTTTATAAAAATATTGTTGTTTTTTAACTATTTATTTGATTCTTTACTTCCTTCATTTTTTAGTCTATTAATAAAATATTCCTCTTGTGTTTCTTCTATGCATGACATATTCTACTCTGGGAGATTTACCACCTTTTGAACCTGAATCATAGAGGATCCTACATCAATGACACTCTGACATACAAGACAACCCTTTGAAGGAGGACATATCACATCTTGAAACTCTTATCGATACTTATTATTCTTATAGAACCCACATTAAAATAGAAAATAAATGAATAAAATTACTGAAAAAAATTACACTAAAAGAACTCACCTCACCTAATGTTGATATCCACCCCACATACATTCAAATACAAGGCGAGGAACCAAATTTTAAACTAAAATCTGGTTTAATTTACTTATTACCAAGATTATGTGCACTCGCGGGAGAAGATCCTAATAAGAACTTAAAATAATTTCATATTGTGTGTTCCACATTATTACCCGCTAATGTAGATGAAGAACAAGTAATGTTTAGGGCTTTCCCTTTTCATTATAAGACAATACAAATGACT
Organism: Viscum album; assembly: GCA_963277665.1. Taxonomy (NCBI): domain Eukaryota; kingdom Viridiplantae; phylum Streptophyta; class Magnoliopsida; order Santalales; family Viscaceae; genus Viscum; species Viscum album. The sequence continues at coordinate 1,950,363,986 of OY728121.1, read as the reverse complement.
GGATTTACTATGTTAATTCTCCAATTGGAGGCTGGGCAGACATGAAACATATTTTTATTGAAAAATATTTCTCATCCTCTCGAATTGAAACTATAAGGAAAGAAATATGTGGTATAAGGAAATTATAAGGGGAAACATTACATGAATATTGGGAATTATTTAAAAGGTTATGTTCAAGTTTCATGCACCACCAAATAAGCGATCAAATTTTAATTCAGTATTTTTATGAAGGATTAATTTTTATTCATCAAAATATGATTGATTCTACTATAGGTGGTGAACTAGTTGATAAGACCCCAATTGATGTAACAACCCTAATTGATAACATGGCACAAAATACACAACAATTTGGTTCAAGATCCAAGGTAGCCATTCGAGGTGTCCATGAGGTGTAATCAACTGAATTTGAGAAGAAGGTGGAAACGATGTTTGAAGAGGTAAGCACCCTTCTTCGACAACTTTCTCTTTCCCAATGGAAATCCTAATACCCTTCTCTCATCCATTGTGTAATATCTTCTTCTCACACCCAATACTCTGACCAATGTCCTCAATTGAGAGAAACTTCTGATATTTGTGAGGCCATCTTTCCAGACCGCCCCTATAACCAACCCTTTATGTAGGAACCTTATTATTAATTCAACCCTAGGTGGAAGGAAAACCAAGATTATAGGGAAAGGGGGTATTCAATCCAACCTCAACAATAATGAAACCAACCAGGGTAGAGTATCCATCCACCACCAACACCCAGAAATACCCAACCACCACAAAGGCCTTTCCAACCACCCCCTTAAAAACTTAATCCTAGCCTAAAAGACATGATGAAGAAAATGACTTCCAATAATCTCCAATTCCAAAAAACCACCCAAGTTTCCATATAATACCTTAAAACCCAATTAGGCCAACTCTCTAGCTCGGTGGGGGAAATCCAAAGTCATGGGTAAGGTAAACTACCTTCTTAACCAATATTTAACCCTAAGAATAAAGGAAATGTTAGTTCTATCACCCTTAGGAGTGGAACTAAACATAAAAGCTAAATGAAACATCATTTAGAATCATCCCATCCTGATTAAAACACCATCCCAACCATTGAAATTTGCCTAAATGTTGAAAAAAATTGTCCTAAAAGAATCCCTTACAAAGGAAAGAGTGTGTTTGTTGATGATTCACCTAGCCCAACCATTCCCCTTCCATTTCCCCAAAGTTCTACCCATCCAAGAAAACAAAAAGAAACTGAACTCAATAAATAAATCATGGAAATTTTCAAAAAAATGTAGGTTAACATCCTCTTGATCAATATCATGACGTAAATTCCAAGATACGCTGTGTTTCTAAATGAGATGTGTACACACTGAAGGAGACTTTGGGTGATGAGAAGAAGATCTTAGTGAGGAACATCTTAGCATTGATAGAGACATCACCTTCTACCAAATGCAATGATCCTGGAACATTCTTGATTCCGAGCACTATAGGGGGGTATTCCTTTTCCAGTGCTATGCTTGATTTGTGTGCTTCTATAAATGTGATGCCTCACTCCATTTACTCTTCATTTTAGGCTGGATAACTTATTACCACTAGAGTTTTTGTTCAATTATAAAATCAGAGTACAACACACCCTCCTAGTTTTTTATAGGATGTTCTTGTGAGGGTGAAAATTTTAATTTTTACTCTAGATTTTTATGTGCTAAAAATGAAATTTGATAGGATGAATGGACATGACCCAACTATATTGGGAAGACACTTCTTTAAAACCACCAAAACCATAATTAATATCCACAATGGTATATTATATATGGAGTTTGGTGGTGACATTGTCCACTTCAACATCCTTGATTCCATGAAACACCCCTCAGAAGAACACTCCTCTCTCTCTATTAACTCTATAAATGTACTCCCTTCCCCTGAAATAAATTCATTTCATTCCCCTAATCCCCTTTATGAGTTTTAATTATTGATTGAAATTCTAGTAAATAAATCATGCATTGATTTTTGTAGTGGTATAGAAAGATTTCATGCATGCTTGTTAATGGATGATTTCTTAAACACCGAGGATCACATGACCATCGATGATATTTCTAATCCTGTAAAATCTCATTACTCATCTGAGGATGATACCATTGAGCAGTTAGATGAGATTAGGGACCTCTCACTTTTACACACACTCCCATCAATCCAAAATCTACCTGAATTATAACTAAAACAACTACCTCAAAATTTAAAACATTAGTATCTTGAGAATGGAAACAAGTTTCCTATCATAATTTATAGTTCACTCCCTCTTGATCACGAATTGTGATTGATTGAAATTTTAAGGAAGTATAAACATGCTTTGGAATGGAAATTTTCATACATTAATGGTATTATCCCATTAATTTTCACACATCATATATTGTTAAATGATGAGGATAAACCATTGATGTAGTCACAACGTAAACTAAACCCAAACCCCCTAAATGTTGTTAAAAAGGAGGTAGCAAAATTATTGGTTGCTGGAATAATTTAACCAATCTATGATAGCTAATGGGTCAGTCTATTACAAGTGGTTCCTAAAAAAACTGGTCTTAAAGTAATTAAAAATGAAAATAATGAATTGGTTCTAACTCGTGTGCAGAATTGTTGGTGTGTCTATATAGACTATTACCGATTAAACCAACACACTAGGAAGGACCATCTATCATTACCATTAATTGACCAGATTCTAGAGAGGCTATAGGGGAATTCCCCTACTTTTTCCTTGATGGGTATTCGGGATACTTTCAGATCCATACTACCCCTAAGAATCAAGAAAAGACAACTTTCACTTTCCCCTTTGGCACATTTTCATAAAGAAGGATGCCATTTGGTATATGTAGTGCTCCAGGTACTTTCCAGTGATGCATGGTTATTATTTTTTGGATTACCTGGAGAATTTCAAGGAAGTATTCATGGATGATTTAACTATTTATAGATCATCTTTTGATGAATTTTTTAGTAGTCTTGGTTCAGTCCTACATCACTGTATTGAAACAGATCTCATATTAAATTATGATAAATGAAATATCATAGTGCGATAAGGTATATTTTCGGGACATGTCATTTTTAGGGATGGTTTCCAAGTAGATAAATCAAAAGTGGATGTCATTTCTTCCCAACCATTCCCCAAAAATGTATAGGATGTGTGGTCTTTACTAGGTTATGCTGAATTTTACCATCATTTCATTAGTGACTTTAGTAAAATTTCACTCCCCCTATCTTGATTTCTCCAAAAAGAAAAAGAATTTATTTATGATAAATAATTTTAGGAATCTTTTAATAAGTTAAAATGGAATCTCATGTCACCCTCAGTAATCCAACCACCTCGGTGGGATTTACCATTTGAGATCATGTGTGATACCTCTAACTATGTAGTTGGGGAAGTCTTATCACAAAGGGTTGATCGAGATCCTCATTTCATTGCCTATGCCTCATGTACTTTGGAACCTACCCAAGAAAACTACACAACAACATAAAAATATTTCCTTACTATTGTTCTTATGGTTGCACCCAAATTTACCCTACTTGTAAAAGAGGTCGTGGAAGTGCAAGTAGGGATCTAATCCATAGGGACCGAAGAAGAAAACTTGAGACACTCAAATTTGTTTATGGATTGTCTATGAAGTGGAAAAATTTGAGGTATATTTTAATTGGAGAACTAATGATATAATTTAAATAACAGACAAGAAAAATGATGTGAACAAAACAATTATTGATGTTGGGTTGATCTTAGGGTTTCTCTTGGGGTGGATTGGATAAATTTCTTTTCTTAAAAATATCATGTCATTAATTGAAGACGTATCCAAAAAATGAGATAATTCTCCCAAATCATTCACCAATTTAATCCCTACGCAATTCCAAGGCCAATCACCAATTCACTTTGAGGATCAATTTATTGAGCACTCAAATGAAATATGTAACACCCCGACCCCAGTTACCCAGAGTCAGTGCATTATTGCGTAACATTGGAATGGTCACAAATATCAAGTCTCGAAAAACCGATTAGTTTAGTAGCCGTGGAAACACTAGATACATTCATAAGTCTTACATTACATCATAAAGTAAAACAAAACTACAACAACATCTTGTCTCTATATCCCCTCATACTATCCCTATAGGTCATTCATAATATACTTCTTCACATCCTGGAAAAATTAAAACATTGGAAGGGGTGATCTCAGATGCTCAGTAAGGATAATAATATAGGGGAATCTTTCATAAATAAACATTAACATTTAAGGCAATGTATAACTAAAACAAAATCCTTTTAAAATTGAACTTCAGAATAATATGGAAAAAATAAAATGAAATAATTCCATTTACTTATTCACATTGATATTCTACTAGTCGAATAATCACATGCAATATCAATAACCACTTTCATAATGATGGAATGCATAATGCCAGACTATCATAACCACGTAGCCAAGGCCTCGTGCCAAGTCTACAAATAATATTTTGTCAAGGCCTCGTTCCAAGACACTAGTTTGTCTCATGAGACCTGCCGATGCATCTAGGAGCTATAGCGGGCTCCACCCGTCACTTATTAAGTCCAATTCATTCCTCATATGAACAATTTTAAACATATCATAAACCATAACATAATCGTATCACATAAAACATGCATAAAGGAAATATAAAATTTCCACATTTCAATCATAATATATCAATACAATACATTGATATAATAAAAAAACACTTTCAAAACCATTTTCAATACCAAAATAAAATAAAATTAAAACTTTGTATTTAATTTTCATTTAAAAAAAGGTATGGCTTGTAGAGGAAGCCGAAACTCAAATAATGGTCACGACGGCGGAGAAGTCATTGTCTCCGCATACGTATGACAATAAAAAAAATTCCTTTTTGTAATTTAGTAAAACGCTTCATATAAAAAGATTCATTTTGTATAAACGTAAAAGTCAAAGGGGTTTATACACCGTATAAAAGAAATTTGTGTATAAAACAAAATATGCCTCAATGAATGGAGATTGAGAAGAAGTCCCTTACAAATATCATTTTTAAAATAAAATAGATCTATTATGTGTATTAACTATATGTACACATAAATAAAGTATAAATACAAGATAGGATATAATAATATCATGACATAATTTTAAAGTATGAGATTAACCCAAAGAATGGAAATTGGGTTAAGAAGTTCCCTTACCTCGTGTCCGACTTCACTCGACCGTTCTTTAATATCCTGAATAATAAACTAGAGTTAATATATAATTTCTTAAGAACCTTTTTCAAGTTCATTATCCCTTTTATATCACTTATTACAATGTTACGAAAATTATGTAGTCATTTAAGTTAATAACGGTCGTTTTGTCGATCTTTGGTACTTTAGTCAACAATAAACTTCTTATAATTACAAGTTGTTTATGTGGTAGAATATCCATTATCTCCAGAATTATATTAATGATGTAGATATCATATATATCATATATATATCCAGTATATACATTCATTCATAATATTACATAACATTTAGAGGTAAGAAATGAAATGCACCGTTCATGGAGACGGTAAGCCGTACGTACGCACGAACGCTACTTTCATTTCTATTTCATATTTAATTGAATGAAATCATAATGATATAAAGGTATGATATAATTACAGTATAATATCATATATAATATCATTTACTCCATCCTTTATACATCCCACATATGGCATTAACGATTCAAATCACTTTGAGGGGGCGGTAGTCCGCACTTCCTAAAATGAAATTATCGCATTTACCCATAATGGAAATCATAAAGTTATGCCATAAATGAGAAATACAGAAGAATAATGAAAACTTAATCATAATATATATCATATATAAATATAGTTACATCTTAATGGCCACCATGAGAGGTGTTAAAAGAATATTGAACAATCATTGTTTTGTGAGGTAGAAATTCGCCAACCACAGAAACAGTATGTTCTTTAACCATTAGACGATAGTGTGTGTAAGTGTAAATCAATTCCTTCTCATAAAAAACATCCTAGTATATTGAAGATACTGGTTTTGTTACAAAATAAAGGAATAAAAAGAGTTTAAGGGGTTGGATAAGCCAAATAAAACAAAATAACATAAGAGGAGACATTACCTTAAAATCGGGTAACTCTTTTTGATTTGAGCCAAAGGCTTCCTTGGGAAGAATTCTGCCCAAATTGAGGCTTCTAGGAGTAATATAGGGAAGTTGAGAGAGTATTTGGGCAGATTTTGGCCGATCCAAATGGCTTGGAAGGTGTGAATAAGGTGGTAGTGGTGGGGGCCTTTTATAAGAGGAGAGGAGGGACACTCTTGGAAAGTCATGAAATGTTACTTTATTATATAATGAGTTTCGGATTTTAAAGGTCCCACACTTATATATTTACAGTATAAGGTGATACGGGTTAGAAATATACTCATCCTATAGGTTTTTGACAAGTGTAAGTCTTATATTTTACATTATCTTTTCATTTTATTTAAATCGTTAATTAATGAGGTAATCGTTGCATCATCATGGTGTCATTAAAATTTTAATTTATTTAATGTATAAAAATTATAAAAAAAATATCATGATGTATGAAATCTTTTTATCTTTCCAATTAATATTTATAGTAGAAAATATAACTTATATAACCCCATGTAATAATTGTTTTAGTAAAACAACACATGTTTGTGACAATTTTATTTTTACTTTAAATAAAAAGTTATTAATGTCATTTTCTTACCCAAGTGGATCCATGGGGTCCACAAGTTGACCCATGGATTTTCTTGGTCAGAAATGAATCATCAAATAAGTGTAGGACAAGTGTTAGGGTATTTTCATATTTTTATAATATCATTTTACCTTAAATTTTACTATTTACCTTTAATCACGATTAATTAAACTTAAAAGTTACTATTCACCAAAAAATTGTTTTAATCTCATTGAACCACATTTTACTTCCTAATGACAACCATATATGTAGTATTTTTGAAAATAAAATCACATAAGTGGTAATGTTTCATTTAAAAGAAAAATCAGTTTTTTAACTACCACTTAGTGGTTTCACTATTCATCAAAAATTGAAGTTTTTCATAACAATGCCAAAATTTCACCCTAAGCTATAATTGATATTCCTAATTCAAAAATGATGTATATTTTAAAAAATTAAAAATAGATAAGTTGCATTAATTAATTTTATAATTAATACCCGCTGTCATAACAAATAACGTGTTTTTAAGAAACAATATATATCAAAAGATTGAAAATTGTTTTTGTCCAATTTCAAAGTGAAATTGATTCTAATGAACACCATTGGATAAAATGGTAAAAATATATTCTAATTATACTTTAAAATCACTCAATAATATAATTTATCACTGTAAATTATTTTTATTAAAAAAGTTGTTTTTAAGTATTTTTCACTATTCATAAAAAACTGGAAGTTCTCAGAAAAATACCAAAAATTCAACATAGGCTAAATTCGATATTCCGAATCAAAAAATGAAGTCCATTTTGAAATATAAAATATATATAATTTCAAAAAGTGGGTATTAATATTCATAATGGCTATTTTGATTGGTCGTGGTGTGTTAGAATCTCGAACTTGCGTACAATGCAAGCTATTGCATTATTGAAAGAGAAGCGTATCGTGGAAGCTCGGGGTGTTACATTCTCCCCTCCTTCAATAAATTTCATCCTTGCAATTTGAAATTTTTCTTTGAAAATAAAAGGTTGAAAATAGAAAATACCTTTGTGGAAAATCCACATCGGAAATAAGGTTAATAAAATTTAGCCTTAATAAGAGGGAAAGGGAAATGAAAAAGTCACCACTAAATTATGATCTCGATAAGGAGAACATTGGTGGAAATTAAAGACATATAATTGGAGGAAAAACATAAATATTTTTAGGGAGTGATTGAGGTCATCAATCACAAACAAGTGTAAAATTGAGGGCCTCAAAGCCTTCAATCTATGTTGATTTAAAATATTATCAGTTCAACAAGACATAAGGTATTAGGATAACACATTTTTTTGTTTTAATATCCCTTTACTAAAGTTTAAGAATTAATTTATTCATAGAATAAGAGATAGGTATATATATATTTATGCTTGACAAGTAGAGTTTCAACCTTCAACTAATTTCTACCACAAACTCATCTTTCACTCAAAAAGATAATAGAACTCAAAAATATTATATTTATCCTAATCGTACAAGGTTCAAAATATTAACACATACCATTTAGATTAGGAAAACTATTTTTTAATAACCAGGGACTTCCTGTAGGCTAGTGGTAGGTAATAAAGACATGTCGCACTATGGTTGTGGGTTCGATTCCTACAGCTTTGTCCGACGCGATGGGTTATCCCCCGACCTACAGGTTGTCCTTTTCCTAAAACTATAGTATTATAATATTCCAAAAATAATATTCAGAAATGTTTTAACCTTAAACAATACTATCCAATTTTCAACTTAATCCATTCCAACCTTTATAGTTATCCAAAATACTTATGTCCAACTCACAGTCCAAATTTTATAAGGAAGGTAAACAAAATGAAGATCCTTTTTTTCCACGTAACAACATGTGAACACCTTCATCGTGTATTCTTTTAAAACACTAAAACATCCTGAATTACCATAAATACTTATTGATTACATTCATTATCCCTTATTAATTATAGAATACTAGATATACTCCTTCTATCCAACAATGTATACAAATCATTAATTAGTTTCAAGGAAGTTAAGAATATCCAATATAATTTATCCAAATCAATCATGTATTATTCCAAAATCACTATCTCGGTATCAGAACCATATTATGGTTTATCTTTCTCTCAACCATATATTTTCCAAAAATTTAACCTATTGTGGAGTCACTTTTCTTGGTTCCACACAATCTCAAGTCCTTGATGAAATAGTACTACAGTACAATCCTTATATACTCCATAATTATTATAACCAGTACATCATTGATACAACACTCAAATCAAAAAATTATTTAATAACAATATAAGAACTATAATCATTCCTCCTCATCTGTGGTAGTATAATAACTTGATTGTTATCTAATAACATCATTTGGGGCATACTCTGATGATTTGGACATTGGTTTGCGTAGTGTCCCCACTCCTTGCAGATGAAGCATTGTACATTTGAAACCTTTTTCTTACCCTTGCAGTCACGCACTTGGTGTCCTTTTTCTCCACACTTATAACAAACTCTCATTCCCTTCAGGAAAGTTCCAAGGGGTTTCGTCCCACAGTTATCACATATTGGAAAATTCTTATTTTCCCTCGTCCCTTTATCCATCATTCTCTCTTCCATCCTTTTCTTCTCTTTCTTCCCTTCAAATCCATAAGACTCAGATAATTCTTTACTTATCTTATTAACACATGATACTATTTCTTCATATATTGAGAACACATGGGAGACTATTTCCCTTCTAAATGTTGGCTTAATACCATGAAAGATATGATCCTTCTTACTCTTTGGATCATACGTATTGATGGAGTTCACATTCCTTCTACTGGGTGCCATTTCTATACAATGGCATAAACTAGATCATTTTATGAATCAAAATACATAATTCCATACTTTTAAAATACTTAACATAAATTGAACTATTTATGGATATAATCGATAATCATAAAAATGTTTTCTTTGAGGAAGTATATACTCATAAATCCTTCATAAAGGTTTGTAAAGAAAATGATAATTATCCTAATCATTTCCCCCAGGAGTGTCGTAACCAAGAGTGAAGCAAGGACCGTTGTCGTGCACCAGTTTCCGTTCGAGTCTAGCTCAAAGTGGTGTTTTCGGGTTTTACCCCTAGGTTCATCTGTTCCAGAGCCACCTCTACCTTCTCGTATCTAGACAGGGATGTATTGCTCGGAAAACTCACAAAATCTCTATAATACCAAAATTCTAGGAAGTTCTTCTATACTAATCCTCAAAGTTTATCTTAGGTCTATGTTCTCTTATCATAGTTTATCTAAATCTAGATTCCAAGGTTAGTACTAAACTACCTCTGATACCAACTGTAACGCCCCGACCCAAGTTACCCAAAGTCAGTGCATTATTGCGTAACATTGGTATGATCACAAAGATCAAGTCTCGAAAGAACGATTAGTTTAGTATCCTTGGAAACACTAGATACATTCATAAGTCTTACATTACATCATAAATTAAAACAAAACTACAACAACATATTGTCTCTATATCCCCTCATACTATCCCTACAGGTCATTCATAATATACTTCTTCACATCCTGGAAAAATTAAAACATTGAAAGGGGTGAGCTCAGATGCTCAGTAAGGATAACAATATAGCAGAAGCTTTCATAAATAAACATTAACATTTAAGGCAATGTATAACTAAAACAAAATCCTTTTAAACTTGAACTTCAGCATAATATGGCAAAAATAAAATGAAATAATGCCATTTACTTATTCACATGGATATTCTACTAGTCGAATAATCACATGCAATATCAATAACCACTTTCATAATGATGGAATGCATAATGCCAGACTATCATAACCACGTAGCCCAGGCCTCGTGCCAAGTCTACAAATAAGATTTTGTCAAGGCCTCGTTCCAAGACACTAGTTTGTCTCATGAGACCTGCCGATGCATCAAGGAGCTATAGCGGTCTCCACCCTTCACTTATTAATTCCAATGTATTACTCATATGAACATGTTTAAACATATCATAAACCATAACATAATCGTATCACATAAAACATGCATAAAGGAAACATAAAATTTCCACATTTCAATCACAAGATATCAATACAATACATTGATATAATAAAAAAAACACTTTCAAAACCATTTTCAATACCAAAATAAAAGAAAATTAAAACTTTGTATTTATTTTTCATTTAAAAAAAGGCATGGCTTGTAGAGGAAGCCGAAACTCAAATAATGGTCATGGCGGTGGAGAAGTCGTTGTCGCCGCATATGTACGACAATTAAAACATTCCTTTTTTTCTTTTAGTAAAACGCTTCGTATAAAAAGATTCCTTTTGTATAAACATAAAAGTCAAAAGGGTTTATACACCGTATAAAAGAAATTTTTGTATAAAACAAAATATGCCTCAATGAATGGAGATTGAGACGAAGTCCCTTACAAATATCATTTTTTAAATAAAATAGATCTATTATGTGTATTAATTATATGTACACATAAATAAAGTATAAATACAAGATTGGACATAATAATATCATGACATAATTTTAAAGTAGGAGATTAACCCAAAGAATGGAAATTGGGTTAAGAAGTTCCCTTACCTCGTGTCTGACTTCACACGACCGTTCTTTAATATCCTGAATAATAAACTAGAATTAATCTCTACTTGGTTAAGAACCTTTTTCAAGTTCATTATCCCTTTTATATCACTTATTACAGTGTTACGAAAATTATGTAGTCATTTAAGTTAATAATGGTCGTTTTGTTGATCTTTGGTACTTGAGTCAACAATAAACTTCTTATAATTACAAATTGTTTATGTGGTAGAATATACATTATCTCCAGAATTATATTCAGGATGTAGATATCATATATATAATATATATCCAATATGTACATTCATTCATAATATTACGTAACATTTAGAGGTAATAAATGAAATGCACCATTTATGGAGACGGTAAGTCGTACGTACGCATGAATGCTACTTTCATTTATATTTCATATTTAATGTAATGAAATCATAATGATATAAAGGTATGATATAATTACAGTATAATATCATATATAATATCATTTACTTCATCCTTTATACATCCCACATATGGAATTAACGATTCAAATCACTTTGAGGGGGTGGTAGTCCGCACTTCCTAAAATGAAATTATCGCATTTACCCATAATGGAAATCATAAAGGTATGACATAAATGAGAAATACAGAAGCATAAGGAAAACATAAAAATAATATATATATCATATATAAATATAGTTACATCTTAATTTCCACCATGAGAGGTGTTAAAAAAATATTGAACAATCATCATTTCGTGAGGCAGAAATTCGCCAACCACAGAAACAGTATATTCTTTAACCATTAGACGAAGGTGTGTGTAAGTGTAAATCAAATAATTCTCATAAAATATCCTAGTATATTGAATATACTTGTGTTGTTATAAAAGAAATAAATAAAAAGGGTTTAAGTGGTTTGAGAAGCAAAATAAAACAAAATAACATAAGAGGAGACAATACCTTAAAATCAGGTAACTCTTTTTTATTTGAGCCAAAGGCTTCCTTGGGAAGCATTCTGCCCAAAGTGAGGCTTCTAGGAGTAAGAGAGGGAATTTGAGAGAGTATTTGGGCAGATTTCGGCCAAGCCAAATGGCTTGAAAGGTGTGAATAAGGTGGTAGTGGTGGGAGCCTTTTATAAGAGGAGAGGAGGGTCACTCTTGGAAAGTCATGAAATTTTACTTTATTATATAATGAGTTTCGGATTTTAAAGGTCCAACACTTATATATTTCTAGAATAAGGTGATAAGGGTTCGAAATATACTCATCCAATAGGTTTTTGACAAGTGTAAGTCTTATATTTTACATTATCTTTTCATTTTATTTAAATCGTTAATTAATGAGGTAATCGCTGCATCATCATGGTGTCATAAAAATTTTAATTTATCTAGTGTATAAAAATTATAAAAAAATATCATGATGTTGGAAATCATTTTATCTTTCCAATTAATATTTATAGTATAAAATTTAACTTATATAACCCCATGTAATAATCGTTTTAGTAAAACAACACATGTTTGTGACAATTTTATTTTTACTTTAAATAAAAAAGTTATTAATGTCATTTTCTTACCCAAGTGGCTCCATGGGGTCCCCAAATTGACCCATGGATTGTTTTGATCGGCCATGACTCATAAAATAAGGGTAGGACAAGTATAAGGGTATTTTCATATTTTTATAATATCATTTTTACCTTAAATTTCACTAATTACCTTTAATCGCGATTAATTAAACTTAAAAGTTACTATTTACCAAAAAATTATTTTAATAACATTGAACCACATTTTACTTCATAATTACAACCATGTATGTCAAATTTTTGAAAATAAAGTCACAGAAGTGGTAATGTTTCATTTAAACGAAAAATCAGTTTTTTAACTACCACTTAGTGGTTTCACTATTCATCAAAAATTGAAGTTTTTCAGAACAATGCCAAAATTTCACCCTAAGCTATAATTGATATTCTGAATTCAAAAATGATGCCTATTTTAAAAAATTCAAAACATATAAGTTGCATTAATTAATTTTATAATTAATTCCCGCTGTCACAACAAATAGCGGGTTTTTAAGAAACAATATATATCAAAAGATTGACAATTGTTTATGTCCAATTTGAAAGTGAAATTAATTCTAATGACCACCATCGGATAAAATGGTAAAAATATATTCTAATTATACTTTAAAAGAACTCAATATTATAATTTATCACTATAAATTATTTTGATTAAAAAAGTTGTTTTTAAGTATTTTTCAATATTCATAAAAAATTGGAAGTTCTCAGAAAGATACCAAAAATTCAACATAGGCTAATTTCGATATTCTGAATCAAAAAATGAAGTCCATTTTGAAATATAAAATATATACAATTTCAAAAATTGGGTATTACTATTCATAATGGCTATTTTGATTGGTCGCGATGTGTTAGAATCTCGAACTTGCGTACAATGCAAGCTATTGCATTATTGAAAGAGAAGTGTATCGTGGAAGCTCGGGGTGTTACAAAATAGATTGTACTAGCACTCAAAATGTTTCATCGATAAGGTTGGAAAAGATGAAAAAGAATGTAACTCATCAAATGGAAATCCTAAAATAACGAAAAGATTTAAATATTAAGTACATGAAAGAACATCCAATCCCTGACCTTGCAACTCCCTTGGAGGAACCCTTAAGTGGTTATCCCTCCATTGATGTTATTCTACCAATGGAAGTGGGATGTATACTTATGGGGGCAGAATTTAAGAAGAAGAAGATTATTAAAAGAACGAACACTCCACCGTTGTGTGATTGAATTCAGAAGTGCTGGTGTGAATAAATTCACACCTTGATTCAATGGTATCAATGTGCGAAGAAAAGGAAAATAATATGTGAAGAAGAATTATAAATTTTATTAAAATAATAGACGTTAAAGAAAAACTTACATGGGAAAACTGGACGATGAGATTACAAATTCAAAGAAGGAAACTACAATTGAAAGAAATACAATGGATGAAAGAAAAACTCAGATTGAATGAAAAAGATTAGATATAATTTCCTTCATAAACAACTCATTATATAGGAATATTTGGATCCTTATATACACCCCCCAAGAATAAATTACATCTCCATTAATTGGGAGTGTTAAAAGGAGGGTGAGAAAATCAAGAGAATTTGACGTTTCAAAGTTGACCCGGAAATTCATCCAGATTCGTCCACCATTATTATGTGTGAATTTTTAATTTAAGGAGGCCGAATCTGGAGGGTTTTTAGAAGATAAATATTATCTTCCATCTGCCCTATACTATCTAAAAAAGTTTCAGGCAATTTGATGCAGCCGTTTGGAAGTTATGGTCGAAATGGTGGAACAACTTTATGGGAGTTCAGGTCAGACCCACCATTTAAATGTAAATTTCGGGTCCATTTATCTCCATGAAAAATTTGGAATTAGCTCTATCCACAGTTTAATAAAATGATCCCCATATATTTATCTTTCTACTGTAAAAATTGGAGCTTCATTGGGCTTGGAATTTGGGTCCCACTTCTATTTGATGGGCCTTAGGCCCATTATGCTTTCTCCAGAAACGTTCTGCATTCATCCCCAAAAATCTCCATCTTCCATTGGGATTCATCTATATATCCTAAAAGAAAAAATGTTCCAAACAAAGTGATAAATAATATCCCAAAATATAAAATTCATAAAATTAATATAATTTTGTCCACAAACATATGAATTATTGGGCCCAAATTTGCATTTTAAACATGAATTGCATTTGAGATGAGAAATGAAGTTCAATTTCTATAATGCACTAAAAAGGATGTTTATGGACTTTGGAACATATAAATATTAAGATATTAACAATGAATATTAGCCGCTTTTAGTGGATAATAACACTCTCTAACTTGAGTTTTTCTAGTCCCGAGTAAAATATATTAAAAATATGAAATTCTAATTCCCTTTTCCAAAAACATTTTAATACACATTTCTCACCCAAAGATCTCATACCAAAAAAATTATGAAACCCATCAAAATATTTTAAAACAAGCTATGTCCATAATCATATCCCAAGAAAAAGCCCATTCCTTTGTTCAAATTTATCGCCACATTTCATCCAATTTCAATTAAGAATGATAAAGTGTTTTGCATTAGAAAAGACATGACGCTCATTTTATTATTCAAGGAGAAAAAATGGAAGCGCTGGGTGGGAATCACATTAAACCTTAAGTTTATTGTCCAACTTTTTTGATTTTTTTTGCTTGTTTTTTTATTTTTTTAACCACAATAGATATGAAAAGACTAACTCTGGGTAAGACAACTGTGGAGTCATGATCCCCAAGTGTCGGATGCCACACATATTGTCAATTACATGCTCTAAAATAGATATATAAAGCCTAAATATGGGCAAGAAAACTATGGAGTCACGATCCCCAAGTTCCGAACGCCACACATTTAGACAAAACATTGCTCTATGTGGTCATTATTTTTTTCAATTTTTTTTGTTTTTGTTTTGTTTTTGTTTTGTTTTTTTAGATACTAAAATTAAACTAAAAGTGACCCCAGAACCCTATGCTATAATTAAAGGGACCCAAGAACTCAAATTTACACCCAAGATCCAGTAGATGTGCATTGTGGCATTTTTATTAAGAGGATAAAAATGTAAACTTTGAAAAATCACATCGGACAACCGCACTTTCCAAAAACTATTCTCATGAACTTAAACTTGAATTAAAATCAGAATCAAGGCATGAAAAATTATTTGATATCCAATTTTAGAGTTTGCAATGTGTGTTATCATGTTCAAGGTTAATGGAATTTTTCTTTCCATTCATGTTCTTATTAAAAAAATCATTTTTTATTTAATCTCCCCCCAACATAGAATAAAACTATCCCCAGTGTTTAAAGAAAACTTAGAAGGGTGTATGGGATAGGTGTTAAAAGAGGAAATTGAAAATGAGAATCATGGAATTAAGTCACCTGGCAGTTGATGATGAAAGCGTGTGCTACAATCTCCCTTCAATCCTTGGTTCAAGTCTCAGCAGCTTGGACAGTTGTGAATGGACTTTCCCTACGACCTAAGACGCGTCCTTTTAATTTTTTATTATATATATATATATTATTTTCTTAACCTATAAAAAACATAAAAATAAAATAAACTAATGATACATTTTCTTCTTTTTAATTTTCTAGGTAAGGTATTACTCAGAGATCACACCACGTGACACGAATGAATATAGCGCTCCCCTTTCATACCCATACTTACTCATAAAAGAAGAATAAGTCAACAGTCTATGGTAATTTATTATATGAAAAAAAAATAAAGATGATTTACAATGATTGAAAACATGAAAATCATGGGTTTCCTCCCATGCGGCGCTTTTGTTTAACGTCGTTAGCTCAACTTGTACCCCCCAACTTATCCAATTCCAACTTTCTACATTTTAATGAACCCATATTTCTCCACTTCAACAAGATTGAGATTGATTATCTATTTAAAATTTGTGTCATGTGAAATCCCATGTTTATCAATGAGTGTGAAAGTCCAAGGAATTTTGGTAATGGTTGATTGATTTTCATATGGAGTCTTTCCTATGATTTCAAGGGTCATTCCTCCTTTGTGGGATTATTGATTAACATGTATGATAATTTAATGGTATAGGTTATCATAAATGGAGGGATTCTTGAGTGGGGAAGGTAGGATCACAACTTTGAGTTCAATTTGATTGAATTTTCCCAAAGAAGAATGGAAATTTTAATCCAAATTTGTTTCTTATACAAAACGTTTTAAAATAATTGGTTCCTTTTTAAAATATTATTCATCCCCAAAATTATCTATTTGAATGTTGGGAGTAGGTATAGACTCAATATTTGTTATCTCTCCCAATGGTTTAGTTAAAGGTGATTCTAAAAAATCATTATTGGAGCAATATTTCGGACACTCAAACCATGAAGAAAAATTTTCCCCTTGTGAATCCAAAAAATTAATTTTTTCCTAATTTAAATACCCTTCAACATTTCCTTGATCTTCTACAGTTTTCCCATATCCAAAGGTTAGTTCTTTTTTAAATACATGAGTGGTTTTTGGGATAAAATATTCTTCTATCAGTGATGAGAAAAGGACATCCTGAGAGGGAATGGGTTCCTCATAAGTCTCAATGCATTGTATTTCTAATCTCAGTGATGAAACTTTTGAATTCATTTTAACCATTTTTTCACACAACTGTTCAAGAATTTTTTTAGGATTAGGGTTGATTTATGTTTTTACATCATGGACATCCTCATTATTTATCTTTTCAATCATTATTGATAGGTATGAAAATTGATCTTTTAAATATTCATCATTAAAAATATCGTTCATGTTATCGGGTGTGGGGTATTCATTCAATGGTTGATCAAAGTAATTAAAAAATATTGGTGATTCCCAATATGGATTTACTAATTGATTCCATCCTGAGTTTGTGAAGGGATATTGTTGATTAAACTCCATTGTATGTATTTGAGAATTTGGAATCGTGATTTTTGGGAGCCAGAAAAATATAAAAAAAAGAATTGGTGAAAGAGAAGAGAAATGGGATGAGAAAAGAGAAATGGGGGAGAATAGAAAGATGATTTAAGGTAACTTACTTGGCCCTGGAAATGGTGCCAAAATTTAGTTGCGCCCAAATTTACCCTACCGGTAAAAGCGATCGTTGAAGTACAAGTAGGGATCGAATCTAGAGGGACCGAAGAAGAAACCATGAGACACTCAAATTTGTGGATGGATTGGCTATGAAGTGGCCAACTTTGAGGTAAATTTTAATTGGATAACTAATGATATAATTTAAATAACAGACAAGAAAAATGATGTGAACAAAAAAATTATTGATGATGGGTTGATCTTAGGGTTTCACTTGGGGTGGATTGGATAAATTTCTTTTCTTAAAAATTTCATGTAATTAATTGAAGACGTATCCAAACAATGAGACAATTCTCCCAAATCATTCACCAATTTAATCCCTACACAATTCCAAGGCTAATCACCAATTCACTTTGAGGATCAATTTATTGAGCACTCAAAGAAATAGATCGTACTCGCACACAAAATGTGTCATCGTTAAGGTTGGTAAAGATGAAAAAGAATGCAACTCATCAAATGGAAATCCTAAAATAACCAAAAGATTTAAATATTAAGTACATCAAATAACATCCAATCCATAACCTTGATACTCCCTTGGATCAACCCTTAAGTGGTTATACCTCCATTTATTCTATTCTACCAATGGAAGTGGGATGTAGACTTATGGGGGTGGAATTGAAGAAGAAGAAAATTATTAAAAGAACGAACACTCCACCGTTGTGTGATTGAATTCACAAGTGCTGGTGTGAATAAATTCACACCTTGATTCAACGATATCAACGTGTGAAGAAAATGAAAAGAATAAGTGAATAATAAGAATAAATTTTATTAAAATACTATATGTGAAAGAAAAACTTACATTGGAAAACTTGACGATGCGATTACAAATTCAAAGTAGGAAATTACAATTGAAAGAAATACAATGGATGAAAGAAAAACTCAGATTGAATGAAAAATATTAGATATAATTCCATTCATTAATATATCCTTATATAGTCATATTTGGATCCTTAGATACACCCCCAAAAAATAAATTACATCTCCATTAATTGGGAGAGTTAAAAAGAGGGTGAGAAAATCAAGGGAATTTGACGTTTCGAAGTTGACCTGGAAATTCATCCAGATTCATATACCATTTTTACATGTGAATTTGTAATTGAAGGATGTCGAATCTGGAGGGGTTGTATAAGATAAATATTCTCTTCCATCTGTCCTTTATTATCTGTAAAAATTTCAGGCAATTTGGTGCAGACTTTTGGAAGTTATGGTTGAAATGGTGGAACAACTTTACGGGTGTTCGGGTCAGACCCACCATTTAAATGTAAATTTTGGATCCATTTATCTCCATGAAAACTTCAGAATTATCTCTATACATAGTTGAATAAAATGATCCCCATATTTTTCTATTTATACTGTACAAATTGGAGCTTCATTGGGCTTGGTTTGTGGGGCCCAATTCTATTTGATGGGCCTTAGGCCCATTATGCTTTCTCCAGAAAAGTTTTGCATTCATCCCCAAAAATCTCCATCTTTCATTGGGATTAATCCATATATACTAAAAGAAAAAATTTTCCAAACAAAGTGATTAATCATATCCCAAAATATCAAATTCATAAAATTAATATAATGTTGTCCACAAACAGATGAATAATTGGGCCCAAATTTTCATTTTAAATATGAATTTCATTTGAGATGAGAAATGAAGTTCAATTTCTATAATGAACTAAAAATGATGTTTATGGGCTTTAGAACATATAAATATTAAGATATTAACAATGAATATTAGCCACTTTCAGTGGCTAATCATATTTCATTGGATAAATTCAGGTCATACCTTTTATGGTCCAAATCCATTATGTTCTCAGACCATGCGACCCTTTGGTATCTCCTTAAGAAACCGGAATCCAAACCACATCCCATTAACTGGATTCTCCTCCTTCAGGAATTTAGTCTAGAAATTAGGGATAAAAAAGGATTAGATAATTTTGTGGCTGGCCATATCAGTAGGATCCTACCATCCTCAGACATTGAATCATCCACTTGTATTCCCAAAACTGACATGTTTCCTGATGAGCAATTGTACTGAGTGCAAGATGTTATTCTTTGGTATGATGGAATTGTAAAATATTTTGCAACATCTTTCATTCTTTCTGATTTCAATAAAAAACAAGTCGACCATCTAAAACATGATTCTCGTTGGTACATTTGGGATGACCCCTACCTTTGGTGCATATGTAGTGATCTTGTCCTCCAACATTGTGTTCCTGATAGAGAGTTTCATTTTATCCTTAGGTTTTTAGACACTCTTTCTTATGAGGTCCACCTTGGTCCCCAACAGACTATTCGTAATATCCTCAATTCTAGTCTCTTTTGGCCAGCATTATTTTGTGATGCCCATTATTTCTATAAATCCTATCCTCACTGTCAGAGAATGGAGAATGTATGTAAAAGAAATGAAATGGCACAAAAACCCTTGCCCTTTCATGATATTTTTGAGGTTTGGGGAATTGAATTTATGGGCCCATTCCCCAATTAATTTGGGAACTTGTACATTCTTATGGAAGTTGATTATATGTCAAAATGGGTAAAGGCACAATCCATAAGGATAGACGATTCCAAGACAATTGTGGAATTTTTAAGAACCCAAATTTTATGTAGGTTTGGATTACCTAGGTTCATCATCAGTGATCATGGTTCTCATTTATGCAATCGAACAATACAATCTATTTTTCATCAGTATGAGGTCAGTCATCGAGTGTCTATTACATATCACCCACAAACCAATGGTCAAGATGAGGTGTCTAATAGAGAGGTAAAATGGATTTTAGAAAAAATGGTTAAACCTAATAGAAATGATTAGAGTCTTAGACACAATGATTCCTTATGGGCATACCATACTTCTTTCAAAACTCTCATTGGAATGTCACCCTGTCGACTTGTGTTTGGAAAGAGTTGTCACCTCCCTATTGAGATTGATAACTAGGCCTACTAGGCCATAAAAAATGTAATTCTAATATTTTTAGTGTAGTTCTCAGAGGAAGTTTCAAATTAAGAAGTTGGTGGAAATTCTTAGAGATTCATATGAGAACTACATGATTTATAAGGAGAGAACCAAGGCTGCCCATGACCGTCTCATCCTTTATCATCAGTTCAACATTGGGCATAAGTTCCTCCTCTATAATGCAAGGCTGAAGTTGCATTCAGGTAAGCTTGGATCCTACTTTTTTGGACCATAAAATATTACTAATGTATCTCTATATGGTTTTTTTCAGGTTCAAAATGAAGAAACCAATAAAACATTCACTATCAATGGGAAGTGGCTGAAGCACTTACACGAAGCCATTCCAGAGTCCCCAATGAAGGAACTCCAAGTTCAAGAATCATTCTTTGAATGAAACCCGTCAGGTTGTATACTTCCTTCCCACATTATATTTTATTACAGTGAGAACACTTCAAACTTTAGGTGTGGGGGGATGGGTATATTCTTGGTTTAGTTAGGAATCTTCATCATCTTTCTTTCTTTTTCTCCTTTTTTCTTATTGTATAGTATTTTAACTCCCCCCAATAATTCCCCCCCTCACTTTCATGCTAAAATGTTAATTTTTTATGACCACTTTATCAAGGAAAATTATGCCTCCTTAACAATGTATTTTATTAAAAATGCATGAATAATTTCTATTTTTCATATTGTTTTAAAATTCAATTTTTTTGATGAAATGATCATTTAAACAAGAATTCAATACTGTGGTGTGACATTATTTTTAAATTTTGTTCTTTTTTGATGATATAAATGTTTTTATCATTTTGAAACTTTTGAGAGGAATGGTACCCTCTGTGTGAGTAGTTTAAGGGAAAATTGTGTCACTTAATTTCTCCGCACACCTTGTCACCCAACCATGAAGTGTGAAAATAACATACTTAATAGAATGTAAATATAAGTTAATTTAATTTTTCTTTACTTTCCAAAATTATTTTTCCATACATTCGTTCCATATCTAATCTATTTCATTACTATACCAGAGTGACCTATGCCTGTGTAACTATTATCCAACTATTGTACGCCCTAAAAAATTGTAGATTGGGTAGTTCAAAATCACCCTTTCTTGAATTTTTATCTTATTATAACTATTAAAATTATTGTTGTGAGGAGATCAAACATGTGTTGAGAGAAGAGTGTGAGATTTTTTCCAGTTGAAACTTTTGAAAAAAATAATAAATGAGGGGAGTGATGAGATGTAAAACATATGGGGATATCTAGGTCAATAGATTATGTTTTTACTTCTATGAATTCCTAAGTGAGTGGGTATTCAAATTTTATTACAATGGATGTAGGGTAGGTTCGGTGGAAAGGATCATGTAAGTAGAAAATTTTTAAAATAAATTATATTTACTCGATAGGAAGTGGAAAGAAGAGCATGAAATGGTTGTCACACACATGCTTGGATAATTAGTGACATGATTAAATTTTGAATTATTTTCTTGGATTGGTATCATGCATCTCTTGGAATTTCATTCTGATACAATTTTTGAGACTTCTTTTTCCATGATCACTGGGAATAACTCCTCAGTTTGATTTTTATTTGATCACATATCTTTCAAGAATTATATTTTTATTTAATAATAAATAGTTATGAATTTCTAAATATATACATTCATAATTTTTGAAATATGTATTTCCCTAGGAGTGCCAATGTTTAGGTGTGGGGGTGTTTTCACACTGGGATTCACTATTTCATTTTCACCCTTACACCACTATGCTAAAGTAGATTTGTATTGAAAATTATAAAAATAATAAAAAACATCACATAATTTTTAATAATTTATTTTTGTGTTTAAAACTATTTAAAAGGTAAATTTTATTCGTTTTGATAATTATATTGTATGTGGAGTGATTTGGAGGGCTCATGATGAAGTCCAAGAAAAATGGGCCAAACTGCGTTGGATCCAAGAACTTCAATGTACTAATACGCACACTAATACTAAAACGTGCATAAAAATGTGCTGAAATTTTTTATCATGGTCCAAAATATAATATTCTACATTTCATATGAAGTACCCCAAGCCCAATTGGTCCACTAAGATTCCCATACGAACTGATATGTCCAGGGAATCAAATCTACACAAAGTCAAAAGCGGTGTTCTGTAATATGTCAATATATCCAGCTGTGAATGTCCAAATAGTGCCAAATTTTTAGTTTAGATATTAATGAGGTGGGTATAAAACTTTTTTAGTTTTTTAAAAATGGAGATAGGACTGTATGGCCATCGATAACAATGGTCCAAGTTGTTTTACGCAATCTTTGTGCCCAAAACCACCTTCCACTTTGCCTATAAAATGATACCTTGGGGACCTCATTTGAAAGTTAGGACAAGTGGAAAACATCTAGTATTTTTGAGACCCAAAGGATTACTATACTTATAATATAAGTTCTAAATTCCCCTATCCTCATTGGGGTATCAAGTATGAGGTGAAGATCCACCAGAGTCTTTGCCTCCTCTTGATGGTGAGCTAAATGGTGGGTGATCATTTCGAGGGAGC
Source organism: Viscum album (assembly GCA_963277665.1). Taxonomy (NCBI): domain Eukaryota; kingdom Viridiplantae; phylum Streptophyta; class Magnoliopsida; order Santalales; family Viscaceae; genus Viscum; species Viscum album. The sequence continues at coordinate 1,950,340,622 of OY728121.1, read as the reverse complement.
TACACATAATTGGGATGGAGTTACAGAAAATGTTCTTATACTAGTTTTGTGTAATTTGTGTTTTTAATATTTCACTTATGTTTAATTTATATTTTCTTCTCCCTTGAATATATTGATTTTATTATAATTAAGTAATCCACTTTTTATTTCAACACTGATTGGGTTGAGATTTCAAGTGGAAATATTGGGTTATTATGATTGGACAAGGCAATAATAACCTTTATATCACACATACATATGATTTAAGTATGCTTTGGTAGCCCTTTTTCTATGTTTTATAACCAAATCTTGACAACATGATTGTTGTGTTAAGGGGTGATTTTTTTAGCATCATTTTACAAGGTAAGAGGGAAGTCAAGATCTTGAAAACCCTCAACCAAAGGATAACATTAGACCATATAAAGTTTTCAGAACATTGAATTATCCAAGATTTTTAGTGAACTTGAAATTAAATCCTTCTATAATAATTATAAAACACAACATTTATTTATAAACTATTAAACTCTTTAAATCAAGTCATTTTCTTAAAACTGTTTTCAAACCCACCCTCCTCTTTTGTTCCTTAATTTAAAAATTCACACTATAAATCACCAACACACCTTGATATGTGACCTATGGTATTCATTTTATTATCAATAAAACTTAAAAACATAATCTATTTTACTTTTCATGAAAACGTGGTAAAATTTTGGCACCGTTTCTATGGAGAACTTTTGTTTTTAGTGTGCGTTTTTTATAAAAATGTTAATTTTTTTTTATTTTCATATTTCATACCTTAATTTTTTTATTTTATTTCTAAAATATTAATATTTTGTGGGTTTTGTGGATGAAATATTCTACTCTAGGAGATTTACCACCTTTTAACCTGAATCAGAGAGGATCCTGTGTCAGCGACATTGTGACACACAAGGCAACCCTTTGAAGGAGGACACGTCACATCTGGAAACTCTTCTCGACCCTTCTTCTTCTGTAACCCAAATTAAAACTAGAAAAACTTGTATAAAATGGATGAAAAAAATAAAACACTAAAATAAATCACTTTACCTAATGTTTATATCCAACCCACATACATTAAAATACAAGGTGAGGCACCCAATTTTAAACTAAAATCTGGTTTAATTCACTTATTACCAAGATATCATGGACTCATGGGAGAAGATATTTATAAGAACTTAAAAGAATTTAATACTATGTGTTATAAATGAAATCCTTCTAATGAATATGATGTAAAAGTAAATATTAGGTATTTCCCTTTTTCATTAGAAGACATTTCAAAATACTGGTTTTACTATGTTAATTCACCAATTAGAGGATGGGCAGACATGAAACGTCTTTTTTATTGAACAGTATTTCCCAGCATCTTGAACTGCAACTATAAGGAATGAAATATTTAGTATAATAAAATAAAAAGTGGAAACATTACATGAATATTGAAAATACTTTAAAAGGATGTGTTCAAGTTTCCAACACCACCAAATAAGTGACCTACTTTTAATTCAGTATTTTTATGAAGGATTAATTCCTATTGATTGAAATATGATTGATGCTACAATAGGTGGTTCACTAGTTGATAAGACCCCAATTGCTATAAGAACCATAATTGAGAACATCACACAGAATACACAACAATTTGGTTCAAGATCCAATGTACCCATTTGAGGTGTCCATGAGGTGCAAGCATCTAAATTTGAGAAGAAGGTGGACACAAAGTTCGAAGAGGTAATTATCCTTCTTCGAAAAATTTCTATTTCCCAAGATAAAACCCAATATCCTCCTCCCATTAATTGTAGAATATGTTCTTTTGACACCCAATAATCTAAATAATTTCCTTAATTAAGATAAACTTCTGAGAGTTGTGAGACCATCTTTCTAGGATGCCCCTATAACCAACCCTTTAGGTAGGATGCTTACTATCCATCCAACCCTGGGTGGAAATAAAACCAAGATTATATGAAAAGGTGGTATTCAAACCAACCTCAAAAAATGGAACCAACTTGGGTATATTAGTCATCCACCACCACCACCCATAAATACCCAACCACCACAAAGGCCTTTCCAACCACCCCCTCTAAAACCTGAACCTAAACTAGAAGACATGATGAGAAAAATTTATTCCAATAATCTCCAATTCCAACAAACCACCCAAGATTCAATACAAGACCTTAAAACCCAATTAGGAAAACTCACCAACTTGGTGGGGAAATCCAAAGTCATGGGTCAGGTAAACTACCTTATCAACCAGTAGTTAACCCTAAGGATAAGGGAAGTGTTAGTTCCATCACCCTTAAGAGTGGAACTCAACTTAATATCCAAATAAACCCTCCATTAGAGTCATACTGTCCTAATAAAAACACCATCCCAAACATTGAAATTAGTCCAAATATTTAAAAACCTTTTCTTGATAGAATCCCTTCCAAAGGAAAGAGTGCGTCTATTGATGAGTCACCTATCCCAACCATTCCTCTTCCATTTACCCAAAGGGATACCCAACAAAGAAAAAAATAAACTAAAATCGATAAATAAATCTTGGAAACTTTCAAAAAAGTATATATTAACATCCCCTTGATCGATGTTGTAATGAAAATTCCAAGATACACCAAGTTTTAGAAGGAGATGTGTACACACCAAAGGTGAATTTAAGGTGTTGAGAAGTTGAGCCTGGGGAGGAAAGTATCAACATTTATAGATCCATCACTTCCTACCAAATTCAACAATCCCGGAATATTATCAATTTCGTGCACCATAGGGTAATATTAATTTTATAATTATAGGATTGATTTGGGTGCTTCTTAAATGTAATGCCTCACTCCATTTACTCTTCAATGAAGGTTGGAGAACTGATGCCCACTAGAATTGTTGCTCAATTAGAAAATCAGAGTACAAGACACCCTCCTATTTTATTAGAGGATGTTCTTATGAGGGTGAAAATTTTAATTTTTCCTATTTATTTTTATGTTCTAAAAATGGAAGATGATAGGATGAATGGATATGCCCGGCTTATATTGGGGTTACCCTTCTTAAAAACTTCCAAAACCATAATTAATGTACACAATGGTACATTATCTATGGAGTTTGGTGGTGAAATTTTCCACTTCAATATCCTTGATTCCATGAAGCACCGCTCAGAAGAACATTCCTCTCTCTATGTTAACTCTATAGATGTACTCCCTTCCCCTGAAATGACATCGTTCCATTCCTCGGATCCCCATTTTGAGTTTTCATAATTGATTTAAATTCTAGGAAATTAATCATGCATTGATTGTTTTAGTGGTCTAGAAAAATGTCATGCATGTTTTTTAATTTATGATTTCTTGAACACTGAGGATCACATGATCATCTAAGATACTACTAATCTTGTAAAATCTCATTCCTCATCTGAGGATGATACCATTAAGTAGATAGATGAGATTAATGACCTCTAAATTTCACACACATTCCCATTAATCTGAAATCCACCTGAATTGGAACTAAAAAAACTGCCTCAAAATTTAAAATATTCATATCTTGAGAATGGAAACAAGTTGCCTACCGCCATTTCTAGTTAACTCCCTCCTGATCATGAATTGAAACTGCTTGAATTTTTTACGGAGTATAAAAATTCTTTGGGATTGAAATTTATAGACATTATTGGTAGTAGATAATCAATTTTCACACATCATATATTGTTAAATGATGAGGCTAAACCAGTGAGGTAGTCACAATATTGACTGAACCCAAACCTCAAAGATGTTTTTTAAAAGGAGGTAACAAAATTATAGGTTTTTGGAATCATTTACCCATATCTGACAGCCAATGGGTCATTCTAGTACAAGTGGTTCCTAAAAAAATTGGTCTTACATTAATTAAAAATGAAAATAATGAATTGGTTCCAAATCATGTGCAGAGTAGTTGGCATGTCTGTATAGACAATCAATGATTAAAATAACACACTAGGAAGGACCATTTCCCCTTTCCATTAATTAACCAAGCACTAGAGAGTCTAGTGGGTAAGTCCCACTACCTTTTCCTTGATGGGTATTTTGGATACGTTCAGATCCATATTGCCCTTGAGAATCAAGAAAAGACAACCTTTACTTCCCCCTTTGGCATGTTTTCATCAAGAAGGATTCCATTTGGTCTGTGAAATTCTCCAGGTACATTCCAGTGATGCATGGTTAGTATTTTTTCAGATTACCTTGAGAATTGCATGGAAGTATTCATGGATGATTTCACTATTTATAGATCCTCTTTTGATGAATGTTTGAGTAGTCTTGGTTCATTCCTACATCACTGTATTGAAAAGAATCATGTATTAAATTATGAGAAATGTCATTTCATGGTATGATAAGGTATAGTTTTGGGATATGTCATTTACAGGGATGGTTTCAAATTAGGTAAATCAAAAGTGGATGTCATTTCTTCCCTACCAATCCCCAAAAATGTATGGGATTTTCGATATTTCCTAAGTAATTTTGGATTTTACCATCATTTAATTTGTGACTTTAGTAAAATTTCCCTCACCCTTTCCTAATTTATCTAAAAAGAAATGGAATTTTTTTTTGATAAATAATGTGAGGAAGCTTTTAAAATGTTAAAATGGAGTCTCACGTCACTCCTACTAATCCAACCACCTTGGTGGGATTTACCATTTGAGATCAAATGTGATGCCTATAACCCTACATTTTGGGAAGTCTTGTTACAAAGGGTCGATCGAGTTCCATTTGTCATTTCCTATGCCTCACATAATTTGGACCCTACACAAGAAAAATACACCAAAACCAAAAAATAATTCCTTTCCATTGTGATTGAGTATGATAAATTCAGATCATACCTTTTAGGGTTCAAAGTCATCGTGTTCTCATAACACGAGGCACCCTGGTATCTCCTTAAGAAACTAGAAGCCAAACCACATCTCATTCTCCAGATTCTCCCCCTTAATGAATTCAATATAGAAATTAGGGATAAAAAGAAGTAGAGAATTTGGTTCCAGACCATATCAGTAGGATCCTCCCATACTCATACATTGACTCATCCCCCTATATTATAATAAATGACTTGTTTCTAGATGAGAAATTGTACCATGTGAAAGATATTATTACTTATTATGCCAAAATTGTAAATTATTTGGTATCATCTTTCATTCTTACTGATTTCAATAAAATCCAAGATCACTATCTAAAACATGAGTCCCATTTGGTACATTTGGGATAACCCCTACCTTTGGAGTACATGCAGTGATCATGTCCTCCCACGTTGTGTTCCCGATAGAAAGTTTCAGTCTGTCTTTAGGTTCTACCACACTCTTACTTGTGGGGGCCACATTGGTCCCCAACAGACTGCTCATAAGATCCTTGATTCTAGTCTATTTTCGCCAACATTATTTTGGTATCCCCATGGTTTTTTGTAAATCCTATTCTCGCTATTAGAGAATGGGGAATGTCTATAAAAGAAATTAAATAACACAACAGCCCTTTCTCTTTCATGATATTTTTTATGTTTGGGGCATTGACTTTATGTGACCATTCATCAATTCATTTGGGAACTTTTACATTATTGTGGAAATTTATTATGTGTCAAAATGGGTAGAGGCATAATCCATAAGGACATATGATTCCAAGAAAGTTGTGGAATTTTTAGGAACCCAATTTTTCTATAGGTTTGGATTATCTAGGTTCATCATCAGTGACCATGGTTCTCATTTCTACAACTGAACAATGCAATCTCTTTTGCGTTGATGTGGGGTCAGGAATCGATTGTCTACTAAATATCACCCACAAACCAATGGTTAAGATGAGGTGTCTAATAGAGAGGTAAAACATATTCTTGAAAAAAATGTTCAACCTAATAGAAAATATTAGAGTCTTAGACTCGATGATACATTATGGTCCTATCATACTATTTTCAAAATTGCCATTGGAATGTCACCCCATCGGCTTGTGTTTGGAAAGAGTTGTCACCTCCCTGTTGAGATGGAGAATCGGGCCTACTAAGCCATCAAACAAAGGAATTATAATATTTTTGGTGAAGGTGCTCAAAGGAAGTTGTAAATTTAGGAGTCAGAGGAAATGTGTAGTGATTCATATGAGAACTCTAGGATTTCTAAGGAGCAAATCAAGGATACCCAATGTTGGACCCGTGAAACTCCCAACAATGGAACAGAACCCCACAGAGCCCACTAACTCATGGGATGCACTCAATTGGGATACTAAATGGATCATGTTAAAGCACTATCCCCTAGACAGTTGGGGATTTAATCTCACCTCCCCAGAGAATCAAACCCAGGGATAACTGGAATTTTACCAACTGGGGATCTTATCTAGTACCACCACTACATATGGCATAGTTTTACTCGTGACACTACCGGGTGGCTGTTATTCCAAAGGTCCCAGGTTTGAATCGCCAGGGAGGCATATTAAATTCTAGTAGGTCCTAGAGACAGTTCCTAATGCATAGCCCAATGAGTGACCTAGATGAGCCCAGTTCCCAGGTTAGGGGATGGGGTTTATCCGGACTATGGCCTAGTTAGTGGCATAGATCTGCTAAAAATTCACCTTTTGTTGGACCTGTGATGCTCCTGACAATGGACTAGAACCCTACAGAGCCCACTAACTCGTGAGATTCACTCAACTGGGCCACAAACTAGGTTGGGTTCAAGAATTGTCCCCTAGACAGCTGGGGATTTAATCTCACCTCCCTATAGAATAGAACCTAGGGATGATTGGAATTTAACAAAATAGGAAGCTTCTCTAGTACCAATAGACCATATGGCATAGTGGTACTAGAGAAGTTCCCCGGTTGGTTAAATTCCAATCAGCCCCGGCTTCGATTCTCTATGGAGGAAAGATTAAATCCACACTTGGATAGGGGACAATGCTTGAACCCGGCCTAATTAGTGGACTAGTTGACTGTATCCCAAGAGTTAGTGGGCTCTATGGGTTTTTGGTCCATTTTCAGGAGCGCCATGGGTCCAACACCCATGACAGTCTCATCCTTCATCGTAAGTTCCACATTGGGAAAAATGTCCTCCTCTATAATTCAAGGCTGATTTTGCATCTAGGTAAGCTTCGTTCCCACTGGTTTAGACCATACATTGTTACTAATGTCTCTCTATTTGGTGTCGTTCAGGTTCAAAATTAAGAAACCAAGAAAACCTTTGCTGTCAATGGGCAGCGGCTGAAGCACTTCAATAAATCCATTCCGAAGTCCCCAATGGAGGAACTCCAAGTTCAAGAAGCATTCTATGAATGAAACCCACCAGGTTTTAACCTTCCTTCCCACATTCTATTTTATTACACTGAGGAAACTTCACACTTTAGGTTTGGGGGATGGGTATATTCCTGGGTTAGTTAGGAATTTTCACCTTCTTTATTTCTTTTTTTTTCTTTTTGCTAGCTGTATAGTATTTTCACTCCCCCCCTCTTTTACCCTCTCACTTTTGTGTCAAAAAGTTAATTTTTTAATTTCCACTTTACCAGGGATAGTGATGTCTACTTAATCATGAATGTTATTGAAGATGCATGAGGAATTTACTTTTTTCATATTGTTTTAACATTCAATTTTTTTTATGAAATGAGTATTTCAGCAAGAATTCAATGTTGTGGTGTGACTTTATTTTTAAATGTGGTTCTTTGTTGATGATATAATTTTTATATCATTTTTAAAACTTTGAGATGAATGGTACCCTTTGTGTTAGTAATTTAAGGGAAAATCATGACACTTAATTTCTCCACAAACCTTTTCACACAACCATGAAGTTTCAAAATGTATTACTTAGTAGAAGGTAAATATAAGTTAGGATAATTTTTCTCTACATTCCAAAAATGTTTTTTTCCATTTGTTCATTCCTTATCTGATCTATTTCATTACTGTACCAGATTGTTCTATGTGTGTGTACCTATTATCTGATTGTTTTATTCCCTAAAAAGGTTATAGATTTGGAAGGTCAAAAACTACCCTTCCTCTACTTTTGATCTTGTTATAACTACTAAAATTAGTGTCACAAGGAGATCAAATAAGGGTTAAGAGAAAAGTGTGATATTTGTTCTAATTGCGACTTTTGAAGAAAAAATGAGGGGAGTGATGAAATTTACAACATATGGGGATATCTAGGTCGGGAGATTATGGTTTGACTTCTGGGAATTCTTAAGTGAGTGGGTCTTGAAATTTTATTGCAAAGGATGTAGGGCAGGTTCAGTGGAAAGGATCATGTAAGTAGAAATTTTTTAAAATAACTTATATTTACTCAATAGAAAGTGGAAATAATATAATTAAATGGTTTTCACACACACATATGTTTATAATTACTGAAATTATTAACTTTTGAATTATTTTATTTTATTGTTATCATGCATCTCTTGTAATTTCATTCTGATACAATTTTTGAGACATCTTTTTCCATGATCACTGAGAATAACTCCTCAGTGTAATTTTTTCTTTGATCAAATTTCTATCAGGAATTAAATTTCCATTGAATGTTAAATTTTTATAATGTGATAAATATCTACATGAATAATTTTTGGAAATATGACTTTTCCCATGAGTGAAAAGTTTTAGGTGTGGGGGTGTGATCGTACTTCGATTCACTATTTCATTTTCACCCTTACACCATTGTGCTAAACTAGTTTTGTGCTAAAAATTATAAAAATAATAAAAAAATCACTTCATATATGATTCAATTATTTTTTTATAACTTTTAAAAAGGTAAATTTTATTCATTTTTATAATTACATTGTAGGTGGAGGTGATTTGGAGGGCCCATGATGAATTCCAAGAAAAATGGGCTAAACTGCATAGGACCCAAGTACACCAGTGGATTAATATGCACACCTCTACTAAACTGTGCATCCAAATGTGCTGAAATTTTGTGTTATAGTCCAAAATAAATGTTCTAAATTTCATCTAAGGTAAAAAATCCCATTTAATCCACAAATATACCCATCCAAATTGATATGTCCATGGAATCAAATCTGCACAAAGTCAAAAGTAGTGTTATGTAATCTGTCAATATCTCCGGCTGTGAATGTCCAAATGGTGCCAAATTTTAAGTAGAGATATTAATGAGGTGGGGATAAAACGTTTTATTTTTATAAAAATGGAGATAATATTGTCTGGACACTAAAAATAATGGGCCAAGTGGTTTTATAAAATACGTGTTCCCAAAACCACCATCCACGTTGCCTATAAAATGATACCTTGGGAACCTCATTAGTAATTTCGTCCAGGAAGAAAAGATATTGTATTTTGGAGACCCAAATTATTCCTCTAATCATATTAGAAGTTATGGAGTCACCTATCCTAATAGGGGAATCAAGGATGAAGGAGAAGTTCCACCCGAGTCTCCCCTTCCTCTTGATGGCGAGCTAAACGGTGGACGATCATTTCGAGGGAGCTACATGTACATGGGAGGGAGTTCTGAAACTTATCATTATACTGGGTTTGTTTAATTTTTATATTAAATATTTCACTTATGTTTAATTTATATGTGATTCTCCTCTGAATATATTTCTTTTGTTATAATTAAGTGAACCACATTTTATTTCAACACTGACTGGAATGAGATTTCAAGTGGGAATCATGGGTTGTTCTGATGGGACAAGATAAGAATCCTATTTATCTCACACAAACATAATATTTCTATATTATTTGGTAGCCATTTTTCTATTTTTTAGAACCAATCCTTGACAACCTGATTATTGTGTAAAGGGGTGATTCTTTGAGCATCATTTTAAGAGGCATGAGGGATGTTGAGATCTTGATAACCCTCAACCAAAGGATTACATTAAACCATATAAAGTTTTCAGAACAATGAACTATCCAAGATGTGTAGTGAAATTGGAATCATATCCTTCTATCATAATTCTAAAACACCACCTTTATTTATCAACTATTAAACTCTTTAAATCAAGTTATTTTCTTAAAATTGTTTTCAAAATCACCCCCACTTTTATTCGTTTTTATTAAAAATTCACACTATAAACCACCAATGCCCCTTGAGAGATGATATAGGGTCTGACCTATACTATAAATAAACCATTAAAACATTATCAATTTAGCATATCATGTCAACATCATCATATTTTGGAACTGTTTCTGGGGATCACTTTTGTTTTTAGTGTGCATTTTTTATAAAAATATTTTTTATTTTGTAACTATTTCTTTGCTTATTTATTTCATTTTTTTGTTTATTTATAAAATATTCCTCTTATTTAGGTTTTGTGAATGAATCTTTCTAATCTATAAGATTTACCACCTTTTAAACCTGAATCGGAGAGGATCCTCTATCAACGACACCATGACACACAAGAACACCCTTTAAAAGAGGACACCTCACATCTTGAAATTCTTCTCGACCCATCTTCTTCATCTGGAACCCACAAAACTAAACATAACTTGAATAAAATGTATGAAACAAATCAAACACTAAAAAAACTCACCTCAGATTCTATTGATATCCAACACACATAAATTCAAATACAAGTTGAGGCACATAATTTCAAACTAAAATATGGTTTAATTCACTTATTACCAAGATTCCATAGAATCGAGGGAGAAGAATCACATAAGAACAAAAAATAATTTCATATTGTGTTTTCTATATTAAAACCCTCTAATGTGGATGTAGAATAAGTAAAGCTTAGGGATTTCCCTTTTTCACTAGAATACACTGCAAAAGACTGACTTCACTATGTTAATTCACCAATTAGAGGTTGGACGAACATGAAACGTATTTTTCTTGAAAAATATTTCCCATCCTCTCAAACTAAAACTATAAGGAAAGAAGTCTATGGAATAATAAAATCACAAGGGGAAAAATTTCATGAATATTATGAATTCACTAAAATGTTATGTTCAAGTTTCCCACACCACCAAATAAGTGATAAACTTTTAATTCAGTATTTTTATTAAGATTTAATTCTTATTGATCGAAATATGATTAATGTTGTTGTAGTTGGTGCACTAGTTGATAAGACCCCAATTTATATAAGAACCCTAATCAAGAACATGGTGACGAATACACAAAAATTTTGTTCAAGATCAAATGTACCCATTCAAGGTGTCCATGAGGTGCAATCAACTGAATTTGAGAAGAAGGTGGACACGAAATTCGAAGAGGTAAGTAACCTTCTTTGACAAATTTATCTTTCTTAAGGAAAATCCCAATCTCCTCCTCCCATCCATTATGGAATATGTTCTTCTGACTCCCACTAATCTGACCAATTTCGTCAATTGAGAGAAACTTTTAAGAGTTGTGTGGCCATATTTCCAGGCCACCCCTATAACCAAAACATAATGAAAGAACCTTTCTTTACATCCAACCCTGGGTGGAAATAAAACCAAACTTATAGGTAAGGGGGTATTCAAACCAACCTCAACAACAATGGAACCAATTGGGGTAGAGTAGACATCCACCACCACCACCCAGAAATACCCAACCACCACAAAGGCCTTTCCAACTACCCCTTCAAAACCCTATCCTAGCTTAGAAGACCTGATGAAACAAATGGCTTCCAATAATCTCTAATTACTAAAAACCAAAAAATCTACCATACAAGACCTTAAAACCCAATTAGGACATCTCGACAACTCAGTGGGGGAAATACAAAGTCATGGGTTATGTAAATTACCTTTTCAACCAGTAGTTAACCCTATGGATAAGTTAAATGTTAGTTCCATCACCCTTAAGAGGAACTCAACTTAGAAGAAAAATAAACCCTCATTTAGAGTCATCCCATCCTAAGGAAAACATCATACCAACCATTGAAATTAGTCCAAATGTTGAAAAACCTTGTCCTAACAGAAGCCATTCCAAAGTAAAGAGTCTGTCTATTGATGAGTCACATATCCCAACCATTCCTCTTCCATTTCCCCAAATGGATAACCAATCAAGAAAATAAAAATAAACTGAATTCAATAAATAAATCTTAGAAACATTCAAAAAATTGCAGCTTAACATCTCCTTGATCGATGTCGTGAAGCAAATTCCAAGATACAACATGTTTTTGAAGGAGATGTGTACACACTGAAGGTGACATAAAGGTTACCACAAGATGATATTGGGGAGTAATGTCCCAGAATTGAAAGAGACATCACTTCCTACCAAATTAAATGATCCTGGAACATTCTTGATTCCGTGCACCATAAGGAACTATTCCTTTTCCAACTGATTTTTATGTGCTAAAAATGGAAGATGATAGGATGAATGGACATTCCCTGATTATATTGGGGAGAAATTTCATGAAAACCACCAAAACCATATTTAATGTCAACAATGGTACAATATCTATGTAATTTTTTGGGGACATTATCCACTTCAACATCCTTGATTCCATGAAGCACCCCTCAGAATAACATTCATCTCTCTCTCTCTATCTCTGTTAACTCTATAGATGTACTCCCTTCCCCTGAAAAAACTTTATTTCATTCCCTTGATCCCCTTTATGAGTTTTCATCATTTATTGAAATCCTAGGAAATGAATCATGCATTGATTATTGTAGTGGTCTAGAAAAATGTTATGTTTGTTTGATAATTGATGATTTCTTGAACACTGAGGATCACATGATCATCGATGATACTACTAAGCTTGTAAAATATAATTCCTCATCTGAGGATGATACAATTGAGCAGTTAGATGAGATTAGGGACCTCTCACATTCACACAGACTCCTATCAATTTAAAATCCACCAGAAAGGGAACTAAAACAACTGCTTTAAAATTTAATATATTCCTATATTGAGAATGGAAACAAGTTGTCTGTAATTATTGCTAGTTCACTCCCTCCCATGCATGAATTGAGACTACATGGTCTTTTGAGGGAGTATAAAAAATCTTTGGGATGGACACTCCTGGTATTATCCCATCAATTTTCACACATCATATATTGTTAAATGATGAGGATAAAAAATTGAGGCAGTCACAATGTTGACTGAACCCAAAACTCTTAGATATTGTTAAAAAGGAGGTAACAAAATTATTGGTATCTAGAATAATTTTTTCCATCTATAACAGACAATGGGTCAGTCTAGTAAAGGTGGTTCCTAAAAAAACTAGTCTTAAAGTAATTAAAAATGAAAACAATGAATTGGTTCCCACTCATGTGCATAATAGTTGGAATGTTTGTACATATTATCACTAATTAAACCAAAACACAAGGAAGGACCATTTCCCATTGCCATTCATTACCCAGATGCTAGAGAGGCTAGCAGGGAAGTCCCACAACTATTTCCTGGATGGGTATTCTGGATACTTTAAGATCCATATTTCCCCTAAGGATTAGGAAAATACAACCTTCACTTTCCCCTTTGGAACATTTGAATATAGAAGGATGCCATTTGGTTTATGCAATGCTCCAGGTACTTTCCAGCGATGCATGGTTCGTATTTTTTTGGATTACCAGTATAATTTCATGGAAGTATTCATGGATGATTTCACTGTTTATGGATCCTATTTTGAGGAATTTTTGAGTAGTCTTGGTTCAGTCCAACAAGATTTTATTTAAAATAATATTGTATTAAAATGTGATAAATACCATTTCATGATGCGGAATGGTATGGTTTTGGGACATTCCATTTTTGGGGACTATATCCAAGTAGATAAATCAAATGTGGACGTCATTTCTTCACTACCATTCCCCAAAAATGTATGGTATGTTAGGTAATACCTAGGTCATGATGGATTTTACCATCATTTCATTCATGATTTTAGTAAAATTTCTCCCCCTCTCTCTCGATTTCTCCAAAATAAAAAAGGAATATTTTTTATAAATAATGTTAGGAAGCTTTCAATAAGTTAAAATGGAGTCTCACTTCACCTATAGTAATCTAACCACCTCAGTAAGATTTACCATTTGATCTCATGTGTGATTCCTCTAATTATGTTTTTGGGGAAGTCTTGTCACAAAGGGTCGATCGATCTCCACGTGTCATTGCCTATGCCTCACATAATTTAAAAAATTCCCAAGAAAACTATACCAAAACAGAAAAAGAATTTCTTTCCAATGTGTTTTCATTGGATAAATCTAGGTCATACCTTTTAGGTTCCAATGTAATTGTGTTCTCCAAACATGAATCCCCACAATATCTCCTTAAGAAACCAGAAACAAAACCACATCTCATTCATTGGATGCTCCACCTTCTGAAATTAAATATATAAATTAGGGATTAAAAAGAAGTAGAGAATGTGGTGGCTGACCATATCAATAGTATCCTCCCATCCTCAGACATTAACTCATCCCCCTATATTCCCATAAATGACGTGTTTCCAGATGATAAATTGTACCGAGTGCAAGATTCCATTCCATGGAATTTTGAAATTTTAAATTATTTGGTAGCATCTTACATTCCTACTGATTTTAATAAAAACCAGGTCAATCGTCTACAATATGAGTCTCATTGGTACATTTTAGATGACCCATACCTTTAGCACACATGTAGTGATAATTTCCTCTGACATTGTGTTCATGATAGCGAGTTTCAGTCTATCCTTAGGTCCTAACACACTCTTTCTTGTGGGGTCAACTTTGGTCCCCAACGGACTGCTAGTAAGATCCTCAATTTTGGTCTCTTTTGGCCAAATTTATTTTAATATGCCCATGATTTTGGTAAATATTTTCCTCATTGTCATATAATGGTGAATTTATCTAAAATAAATGAAATTCCACAACAATCCTTGCTCTTTCATGATGTTTTTTATGTTTGGGTCATTGAAATTATGGTACCATTACCCAATTCATTTGGGAACTTGTACATTCTTCTAGCAGTTGATTATGTGTCAAAATGGGTAGAGGCACAAGACATAAGGAAAGATGATTCCAAGGCTATTATGGAATTTTTGAGAACCCTATTTTTTTTATTTGGATCTCCTGGGTTCATCATCAGTGACCAGGGTTCTAATTTTTTAAACCAAATAATGAAATCTATTTTTCATCAGTATGGGGTGGGACATCGAGTGTCTAATTCATGTCACCCACAAACCAATGGTCAAGATGACATGTCTAATAGAGAGGTAAAATAGATTCTTGAAAAAATGGTTCAACCTAATAGAAAAGTTTGGAGTCTTAGACTTGATGATTAATTGTGGTCCTATTGTACAACTTTCAAAATGACCATTGGAATGTCATCCTATCGGATTGTGTTTGGAAATAGCTATCACCTCCCAATTGATATTGAGCACTGGGCCTACTAGGCCATCAAATAGTGAAATTATATTCTTTTTGGTGCAGGTTCTCAAAGGATGTAGCAAATTCAGGAGTTAGAGGAAATTCATAGAGATTCATGTGAGAACTCCAGGATTTATAAGGAGTGAACCCAAGTTTCTTAGGACCGTCTCATCCTTCATCATCATTTCTATATTGGACAGAAGGTCCTCCTATAAAATTCAAGTCTGAAGTTGTATCCAGGTAAACTTTGTTCCTATTGGTTTGTACCGTAAAATTTTACTAATGTCTCTCTATTTGGTGTTGTTCTGGTTCAAAATTAAGAAACCAATAAAAACTTCACTTTCAATGGGCAGTAGCTAAATCACTTCCATGAATCCATTCTGGAGTTCTTGATGGAGGAACTCCAAGTTCAAGAAGCATTCTATGAATGACACCCACTAGGTTTTATGCTTCCTCCCCACATTCTATTTTATTATATTGAGGACATTGGTCACTTTAGGTGTGAATGGATGGGTATATTCCTAGGTTAGTTAGTAATTTTCATCATATTTATTTTTTTCTCTTTTTTTCTTACTATATATTATTGTCTCCCCCCCCCCTCATTTCCACCTTCACTTTTGTGATGAAATGATAATTTTTATTCTCACTTTATCATGGAAAATGATTGTCACGAACCGAATCGATCGCCACCAGAAATGGCACCAAACCCAGCCCGTGACAAGGCCCGAAGGGCGTTCCCGATCCCCACGGGCTGGCACAAGTGCCCGGGTATCATAAAATGAAAATTGGGAATGATTTACCTGAGTTTATAAACATAAAACAACAAAAGAATCCAATGAAACAAATTTGGATTTTTCAAACCAAACAATCTTTTACAAAAATTCAGAACTGAATCACATAGCTTAAAACAACTCAAAAGGTCTATACCAAAGGTACAAAACCAAATAAGGACATCCCAAGAACCCTCATGGCAAGGAGCACCACCCTCAACCCACCTCCACAAGACTTCACCACCAAGGACCTGCTAGAAACCCGAACCACTGGAAGAAAAAAACTGTACCCAACCTGCGACAACAAAAATAACCAAGTCTACTTACACCCAAGGGTGTAAGTAGGGTGTGAGCCAATGCCCAGTAGGATACCACCACTAAAAAATTCCATGTTATAAACATTTAAAGATGAAAAGCATGCAAGTTTTCAAAAACATGAAAAGCTAGTTACAATTTCTAAAAGATGCAACTTTGAATAAAAACAGTTTTCAAGTGGGCTATCATTAAGAATCAACACTTTTAAAAATAATGTCAACACTACTGAATTTTCCAGAAAACTATACTGTATGCCGACGGTAAGTAAAAAGTAAATAATGAGCACAAGAAATAGGAAGTAACCCCTAGGCACTAGCTAGTTGTGGGTCCCAGGTACCTCGTATCTCGGTGAGAGTAACCATCACAAATATCCATTCTCATACACGATCCACTAGTAGGGAAAATACCCATAACCTAGTGGTCCCCAATCATCATCATCATAGTTTAGTTAGAGTTGTAAGCGTCAATCTTGCTAAGTGAAACTGAGGCCAAACCCCACGGATTCACTAGCATACTAATACACGTCCACCCACCTAGATACCCAGGTTTTCCCCTTGTGCTCAACCAAGTTCAACAAGTCAATAAAAATACATTGAACATGAAAATATCATTTCCACATCACAAATTCACCAAACAGCCCATGTGTATACCACACAAGTCACAAAAACCCATTTTTCATTCAAAATGATTTTGAAATCCGAATCACACCAAAATAGCCCACAACACATTTCACATTTCTTCAACACTTCCACAAAACCATTAAAAATTTTTATAAAACAGTTATAATATATTTAAACTCATATAACAGCCCACACACATGGAATATAACACTTCTTTCATAATAAAAAATTCAATTTTTCACATCACACTCACACAAAACACTCCACATCACTTTCACATCACTTTCACTCCTCAATATCTCCTTAAAACAATTTAATAAAATATTTCCAATATGATACATATCACAGAACAACCTTTTCACAAATTAAATGGACCTTTTAAAAATATACTCCTACCAAAACAGTTTTCTGATATAGTTTCACCTATTACACAACCCAAGAAACCATTCAAAACTTTCATAAAACAATTATAAAGAGTATACCCAAACTTTGCACATAAAATCCATTTCAAAAACCTCTTTTTAAGCCAAAAGCACACCAAGACCCTACCAAAACATAATTGGCATCCCAATCAACATGTAATAATCCACTTTCAAATGTTATATAATCACCTTGAATTATATCACAAAAGATACCCATGAGAGCACACAAATCCATAAAACACTTTCAAGGAGTATAACAAGGTTATACAAATAAAACCATTCAAATACACCCCATTTTTAGGACCACATGGAACTATATCATTACCCAACCATAATTGGCAGCCCATTTCAACAACTAATAAATCACTTCTACATTTTACAAAACTACCACAAGAGATAACACATGAAATACATTTGAAAAATACACACTTCAAGAAAAAATGTAACTTTAAAAACAAATTCTTTACTATTGCTACCAAAAATGGTTTTCTCATAATTCACAGCACATAAGGAACATGTAAAATTATTTAATCAAGCAAACTAACTCGTCATTAAATGGTTACCCACGGAATCACCTACCGAATGTGTCGAAACCCTTAAATATTGGGGTGAAACATCAACCGCACGACCGCCGCACCTCAAGGAAGTTAAAAGAAACATAAAACCTCAATATTTCACCCAAAATAAAGGATATTAGAACCTAGGAACGAACCCTAACTTCTGGAATTTTTATAATTCCAGAATTAGGGAAGAAACCCTAAGCAATTTGAAAGAGGAAAGAAATAGACTCACCTACTTGAAGTATCCTGAATTAATCACTCCAAAAACAATAGTTTTTGAAATTTAAAATATCCAAAATTCAGGGATTGTTCGAACAAGATTTAGGAGGTACTTTATGAACTGGAATGGAGGGAAAAGAGTAAGAATTGAGAGAGTTAAGAAGGTATGAAGTTACCTCTTCAATTCTGGCCGATTTGAGACACCCTATGAATATCAGCCCTAATTCACAATTTCAAAGAGCTCCAAGGAGGTGGTAAAGGAAATGGGAGCGCGCCTGGGTTTCTTAGGGTCGAGGGGGGGGGGGGGGTGGAATCACCAAAAAAACACAAATAGTTAAGGAGATATAAAACAATTAAAAATTATTTTTAATGCAGGAAATGGGCCTTCGGGCAGGCCCAATATCTTAAATAAAAACCCATATCAACCATGATTATGGATTTATAAAGGATCCAAATTTATATTTTGGTGTTAATAGGTCAGAGGAGACCATTTAGGAATTAGAAGGAGGGAAAAATATTAAAAAATTAAAAAGTTATAAAGGAAAAAAAAATATTTTTAAATCTGTAATTGGGCTCACGGTTTGGCCCAATTAATTAAAACTCATCTATTTCTCCATAAAACCTTTGGAAACCATCCAAAAAAAGAATGAAAGGAAAATAAATGAAATTTAACTTCAAAATAAGTCATGTATGTGACAATTCTCCCCACCATGAAAACTTTTTGTCCCCAGAAAGCTACAGAAATGCCTGATATGAAAGCCAAACCGAACTGATAAACCAAGATGTACTCCCTTTCCAGGTTTCGCCCCCAAAGGCCAAAACACCTCCATTGATCAATTAAGAAAGGAATACTTCAAAAAAAAATCATACACCACTTTCCTGAAACAATAAATCACATTCAGGCTTTATCCCAAAGGAAAACTCCTCAAACACTATCCGAACAAGACTCAAGCAATTCACTCAAACGAACAACATCATCGAACAAGGTTACACATACCTTGTTATAACTAAACAATTGGGCACTCTCCAATATCAATGGTTACCCAAGGAAGATTTAGGTAGCTTGATAGATCTGAATGAGACTACCTACCAAAAATACTTGACCATGGATAAGACTAAGTTATTGGTACGGGGGAAAAAAATAGGCTCCCCACCATAAGAACCAACAATCTTAATCGACCAGCATGGGCCGGTATAGAAAGACCCCAAAAATATAAAGTGTTGGGACGAACACATGGTGAGTCTGCACGGTTTGGGAAACCATGAACTAACAGTTGAGATTCTTCTATCTACATGGTTTTTTTGGGGCATGGTCACTAATAACCAAGTGCAAACCGCATGGTCAACCTGTCTAGCCAAACTTCATACCTTTCTCTAAAGACTCAATGGAAACCAAAGTGGGAGGGAATAACATTGGGCGATGACATGGGTACAAGGCCCTCCACCTATTTCCACCGAACATGAATAGTAGAAGAAATATGATGACACCATAGGTTTAAACTCTTCTTATCTTTCATATTGAGGATAGAACTTTGCACTAGGGTTTAAATGACACTGGGGTTTCCCCTGACTATGCGCCAGCTTCTCTCCGGGACCTATGGCTGGAGCTCAAAATATTGAAGCATCTTCGGCCTCGCAGTTAGGCTTTGGAAACCACCTGAATGAGAATTCTTCTTTCGTTGCAAACAACAACTACACCACAATCCCTGATAAGTTTTTCCAAGACATAACACATTCCAAACTCACTTTACCCTAAATCGATATTTCACTGAAACAAGGGATTAGAAGATGTACACACATCACACCTTGTTTGTTCGGGTGAGAAAAAATAGAAGTAAAGAACACTTATACTCACCTTACTCTAAAATGGAATATTTTTTTATGTTTTTTTTAAGGGAGACATTCTCCCAACATAATAGAGACTCTCAGATGATTTCCCAACTTTCACCTTTACAGTCAATCGAGAACATGACATCACAAGGAATCACCGAACATGACCATTGTGACTGATATAAACAATGAATATAGAGGAAACGTGTACAACATCCCAAAACAACACACAATTATAGAAAGTGTCCATAATATCCTCTCATGACCAGATTTCCCACACTAGTAGTTTAACATGAACTCCTTCTTCGAAGAGACTATAAAGGACCGAGAGTTCCTCTTAGACACTATCCAAATACTCATCCATGCTAACAACCCCATAACACTTCCACCTTCGAAAAATTAGGAAACATAATAGGCTAAGGTCACTTTCAACCATCCATAATCAATCTCCCACTACAAGAGGATACACAAAACCAATAAAGGAAAGGGTGTATACTCAATCTAAAAAGCTCAAGAAATAGATTCCTTATATTGATCAACTGGAGGATTTTCCAATGGAGAAACAATCTGGGTTGCGCTTCAGTTATGCATTAACCATTAATGGGGGCATACCTTATCCAATGAGAGAACCCAAGGACCCATCCAATCTGGTCCATTGGTCAAAACAAGACATAAACCAGCTCCAAACACATGAAGGTAACTACCGTAAAGGCATCCCAAAACATTTTTCAAAAGAGACCACTAATCGTCCATACAACATAGATTACCGACCAAACACAAACCCAAAACATAGTTCAAATAGAAGGGGTTATTGGAATCAAAACATCCCACAACATCAACATTTTCAAAAACCCATAATACAAACCATACAAAAATATTCATCAAGACATCATTTTTTTCTTTAAAAGTAATTCTTTGAGAACAAACAGTTTAGCAGTAAGTGTATCCACCAATGGTACCCCATGGGCCTCACACATGCATGTTTTTTTTCCACACCAGATACCCTCCTCATATCCATCCCAGTACTCATCCAGTCATGCCATCAACCATCCATAATCCCATATAAACCCATGCATGTGGTCGCTAATGAAAATACCAAAGGTTAAAACAAAAATTATTTCCACTTTTCAAAACCAAAATGGTCAACCAACACATCCTTTTTTCTCATAACTGCTGACCATGAGATCAAAATCCCAACTCACATCTTACAAAAATTTTCAGAAAGTCACAACCATTTAGAAAATAACTCACTTTCAAGATATTCACATCAATTTCAAAACATCTCATCCCATTAAAACACACTCTGATTGTTTAGAAAACTCTATTGGAAACACTTTTCAAAACCAACTTCAATATAGTTCCTGCTTTCAAAGAGGTGTAAGCGCACCATTTTACATTTCAAAACAATTTTGAAAATTAAGTTCCTCCATTTCATAAACTAAACCATTCCCTCTTTATTTGAAAATCATTTCACAAATACATTACACTTCTTAAAACCAAAGTGCTAAGATTTCAAAACCTAAGCACAAAACAGTGCAAAAGGAAACTAGTTTCAGTGGGTGACTTGGAAATATGGTTGGTGGCCATATTCCAATCACTTCACTGTCACAAAAAGTGTTCTATGGAGTATCCTTGGCTCCACATGGCTTACCAGGCCTTGCGAGCTCACTAGGACCATTAACCCAACTCTCTTTTCATTTCCCTTAATCATCATCGAACCAAGAAAACTGAAGGACTTAGATAAATCCTGACTTCTCTTGGAAAATTGAATCCCATTATGAGGTGTGGTGATCAGGAACACTACCCATAACTAGAATTTCATGTCCCAACAATCCAAACTCCAGACTATCCTGACTCTTCCCCAAATAACATGACCCAAAGAGTTAACCCGAACCTCCTCTGATACCATTTTATCACGAACCGAATCGATCGCCACCAAAAATGGCACCAAACCCAGCCCATGACAAGGCCCGAAGGGCATTACCGATCCCCACGGGCTGGCACAAGTTCCCGGGTATCATAAAATGAAAATTGGGAATGATTTACCCGAGTTTATAAACATAAAACAACAAAAGAATCCAATGAAACAAATCTGGATTTTTCAAACCAAACAATCTTTTACAAAAATTCAGAACTGAATCACATAGCTTAAAACAACTCAAAAGGTCTATACCAAAGGTACAAAACCAAATAAGGACAGCCCAAGAACCCTCATGGCAAGGGGCACCTCCCTCAAGCCACCTTCACAAGACTTCACCACCAAGGACCTGCTAGAAACCCGAACCACTAGAAGAAAAAAAATGTACCCAAACTGCGACAACAAAAATAACCAAGTCTACTTACACCCAAGGGTGTAAGTAGGGTGTGATCCAATGCCCAGTAGGATACCACCACTTAAAAATTCCATGTGATAAACATTTAAAGATGAAAAGCATGCAAGTTTTCAAAAACATGAAAAGCTAGTTACAATTTCTAAAAGATGCAACTTTGAATAAAAACAGTTTTCAAGTGGGATATCATTAAGAATCAACACTTTTAAAAATAATGTCAACACTACTGAATTTTCCAGACAACTATACCATATGCCGACGGTAAGTACAAAGTAAATAATGAGCACAAGAAATAGGAAGTAACCCCTAGGCACTAGCTAGCTGTGGGTCCCAGGTACCTCGTATCTCGGTGAGAGTAACCATCAAAAATATCCATTCTCATGCACGAGCCACTAGTAGGGAACATACCCATAACCTAGTGGTCCCCAATCATCATCATCATAGTTTAGTTAAAGTTGTAAGCGTCAATCTTGCTAAGTAAAACTGAGGACAAACCCCACGGATTCACTAGCATACTAGTACACGTCCACCCACCTAGATACCCAGGTTTTCCCCTTGTGCTCAACCAAGTTCAACAAGTCAAGAAAAATAAATTGAACATGAAAATATCATTTCCACATCACAAATTCACCAAACATCCCATGTGTATACCACACAAGTCACAAAAATCCATTTTTCATTCAAAATGATTTTGAAATCCGAATCACACCAAAATATCCCACAACACATTTCACATTTCTTCAACACTTCCACAAAACCATTAAACATTTTTATAAAACAATTATAATATATTTAAACTCATATAACATCCCACACACATGGAATATAACACTTATTTCATAATAAAAAATTAAATTTTTCACATCACAGTCACACAAAAGACTCCACATCACTTTCACATCACTTTCACTCCTCAATATCTCCTTCAAAAAATTTAATAAAATATTTCCAATATGATACATATCACATAACAACCTTTTCACAAATTAAATGGACCTTTTAAAAATATAATCCTACTAAAACAGTTTGCTGATATAGTTTCACCTATTACACAACCCAAGAAACCATTCAAAACTTTCATAAAACAATTATAAAGAGTATACCCAAACGTTTCACATAAAATCCATTTCAAAAACCTCTTTTTAAGCCAAATGCACACCAAGACCCTACCAAAACATAATTGGCATCCCAATCAACATTTAATAATCCACTTTCAAATGTTATATAATCACCTTGAATTATATCACAAAAGATACCCATGAGAGCATACAAATCCATAAAACACTTTCAAGGAGTATAACAAGGTTATACAAATAAAACCATTCAAATACACCCCATTTTTAGGACCACATGGAACTATATCATTACCCAACCATAATTGGCAGCCCATTTCAACAACTAATAAATCACTTCCACATTTTACAAAACTACCACAAGAGATAACACATGAAATACATTTGAAAAATACACACTTCAAGCAAAAATGTAACTTTAAAAACAAATGCTTTAATATTGCTACCAAAAATGGTTTTCTCATAATGCACAGAACATAAGTAACATGTAAAATTATTTAATCAAGCAAACTAACTCATCATTAAATGGTTACCCACGGAATCACCTACCGAATGTGTCGAAACCCTTAAATATTGGGGCGAAACATCAACCGCACGACCGCCGCACCTCAAGGAAGTTAAAACAAACCTAAAACCTCAATATTTCACCCAAAATACAGGATATTAGAACCTAGGAACGAACCCTAACTTCTGGAATTTTTATAATTCAAGAATTAGGGAAGAAAACCCTAAGCAATTTGAAAGAGGACAGAAATAGACTCACTTACTTGAAGTATCCTGAATTAATTACTCCAAAAGCAATAGTTTCTGAAATTGAAAACAGCCAAAATTCAGGTATTGTTCGAATAAGATTTAGGAGGTAATTTAGGAACTAGAATGGAGGGAAAAGAGTAAGAATTGAGAGAGTTAAGAAGGGATGAAGTTACCTCTTCAATTCTGGACGATTTGAGACACCCTATGAATATCAACCCTAATTTGCGATTTCAAAGAGCTCCAATGAGGGGGGAAAGGCAATGGGAGCGCGCCGGGGTTTCTTAGGGTCGAGGGGGAGGTGGAATCACCAAAACAACGCAAATAGTGAAGGAGATATAAAACAATTAAAATTATTTTTAATGCAGGAAATGGGCCTTCGGGCAGGCCCAATATCTTAAATAAAAACCCATATCCACCATGATTATGGATTTATAAAGGCTCCAAATTTATATTTTGGTGTTAATAGGTCAGAGGATACCATTTATGAATTTGAAGGAGGGAAAAATATTAAAAAATTAAAAAGTTATAAAGGAAAAAAAAATATTTTTAAATCTGTAATTGGGCTCACGGTTTGGCCCAATTAATTAAAACTCATCTATTTCTCCATAAAACCTTTGGAAACCATCCAAAAAAAAGAATGAATGGAAAATAAATGAAATTTAACTTCAAAATAAGTCATGTATGTGACAATGATGCCCACTTAATCATGGATTTTATTGAAAATTCTTGAGGAATTTCCATTTTTCATATTATTTTAACATTCAAATGATAATAATTTTTTGATGAAATGATCATTTCAGTAAGAATTCAATACTTTGGTGTGGCTTTCTTTTTATATTTGGTTCTTTGTAAATTATATAAATGTTTTTATCATTTTTAGACCTTTGAGAAGAATGTTACGCTTAATGTGAGTAATTTAAGGGAAAACTGTGTCACTTAATTTCTCAACACACCTTTTCACCCAACCATGAAGTTTGAAAATATCTTAATTAATAGAATGTAAATATAAGTTAGTTTATTTATTCTCTACGTTCCAAAAATATTTTCCATTCATTTGTTCCTTATTTGATCTATTTCATTACTGTACCATATTGACTTATGTGTGTGTACCTATTATCCGATTGTTATACGCCCTAAAAAGTTTGAAGATTGGGTAGGTCAAAAACCACCCTTCCTCAACTTTTGATCTTGTTATAACTATTAAAATTCGTGTCATGAGGAGATCAAACAAGGGTTGAGATAAGAGTGTGAGATTTTTTCCAAGTGTAAATTTTGAAATAAAATAATAAATAAGGGAAGTGATGAAATGTACAACATATGGGAATATCTACATTAGGAGCTTATGGTTTGACTTCTATGAATTCTTAAGTGAGTGGGTCTTGAAATTTTATTGCAAAAGATATAGGGTAGGTTTAGGGGAAAGGATCATGTACGTATACAAGTTTAAAAATAACTTATATTTACTCGATAGAAAGTGGAAATAATAGCATGAAATGGTTGTAACACACACACGTGGATAATTAGTGAAATTATTAGATTTTTAATTATTTAATTCTATTAGTATCATGAATTTCTTGGAATTTCATTCTCATACAATTTTTGAGATGTTTTTTCCATAATCATTAAGAATAACTCCTCGGTGTGATTTTTTCTTGGATCACATTTCTATTAGGAATTAATTTTTCATTTAATGTTAAATCTTTATGAAGTTTAAAATATATACTAGAATAATTTTTTTAAATATAACTTTTCCCATGAGTGAAAAGTTTTAGGTGTTGGGGTGTGATCGCACTGAAATTCACTGTTTCATTTTCACCCTTACACCACTATGCTAAACTAGTTTTTTATTGAAAATTATAAAAAAAAAAATCAACTCATTGCTGATTCAAATATTTTGTTTTATAACTGTTAAAAAGGTAAATTTTATTCATTTTGATAATTACATTGTAGGTGGAGGTGATTTGGAGGGCCCATGATGAATTCTAAGAAAAATGGGCTAAACTGCGTAGGATCCAAGCACACTAGTAGACTAGTCCACATGATTATACTAAATTGTGCATCCAAATGGGATGAAATTTTGTTTCCTAGTATGAATTTTAATGGTATACATTTCATCTGAAGGAACTCAAGCCCAATTTTTCTACTGTGATGCCCATCTGAAACAACCTATCCAGGGAATCAAATCTGTACAAAGCCAAAAGTAGTGTTTTGTAATCAAATAGTGAAAAAGTTTTTGTAGAGATATTCATTAGGTGGGGATAAACTTATTAGTTTTTTAAAAATGGATATATGAATTTCTATCCAACTAAAACAATGGTCCAAGTGATTTTACACAATCTGTGTGCCCAAAACCACCATCCACTTTGCCTATAAAATGATACCTTGGGCACCTCATTTGTAAGTTCATTTAGGAGGAAAATATATAGTATTTTTTAGACCCAAAGGATTCTTCTCATGATCTTAGAAGTTCTGGAGGCCACTATCCTCATGTGGGGATCATGTATGAAGGTGAAGTTCCACCTGATTCTCTTCCTCCTCTCGATGGTAAGCTAATCAGTGGATGATCATTTCAAGGGAGCTACACATACTTGGGAAGGAGTTACAAAACATTTTATTATATTTTTTTGTGTAATTTGTGTGTTAAATATTTCACTTATGTTTAATTTATAATTTACCCTCCTCTAAATATATTTATTTTTTTTATAATTAATTAAACCACTTTTTATTTCAACACTGATTGGGTTGAGATTTCAAGTGGGAATCTTGGGTTGTTCTGATCAGACAAGACAAGAATCCTCTTTATCTCACACATAAATAAAATTTCAATATGATTTGGTAGCCCTTTTTCTCTATTTTATAACCAAACCTTGACAACATGATTTTTATGTCAGGGGGTGGTTCTTTGAGCATCGTCTTAAGAGGCAAGAGGGAAGTCGAGATCTTGACAACCCTCAACCAAAGGATTATATTAAACCATATAAATTTTTCAGAAAATTGAACTATCCAAGATGTGTAGTGAACTTGAAATGATATCCTTCTATCATAATTATAAAACACCACCTTCATTTATCAACTATTAAATTGTTTAAATCAAGTCATTTTCTTAAAAAAAATTCAAAACCACCCCCATATTTTATTCCTTTTTATTAAAAATTTACACTTAAAACCACAAAAGCTCTTTGAGAGATGACCTAGGGTCTTACTTATAATATTAATCAACCTTAAAACATATAAAATTTTATGTTTCATGAAAAAACGTTCAAGCATCTGTTGAAAATGGTGTGGGTTGTGTCGACCTTCCATGTTTCCTAGGTTGATCGGATAATGAAAACCCTTTTAGGAGGTCATCAAAGACAACTGGGTGAAGAAAACCACTGGAGGGTTCTAGGAAACCTCCATGTAATTTAGGGGATTTATAGAGTTCTCTCACTTGGATCTTAGCTACATATATGTTATTTTGGAGGATGTGATAGAAATATTGTCTCAAACCATTCCCGTGTTATCCCTTGTATCCTCAGTTCCAATGCATGAAGACTCTTGTTCACTAGTTTGGTGTGGGGAAGTCATACTCAAAGGCATATTCATCATTAGATAAGGGTTATCCCAAGTGAATCATTTTGATATAACCAAATATGATCTGGTCATTCGATGAGCGTTCTATTCTGTGGGGCAATGCCCATGGATTAGATGTTGCAGGGAAGAAATTTTCATGATTAAAATCTTTATTTGGAGTAAAATATGGCTCCTCTTATTATATTTCTTCCTTTTTCTAGTGGTCATGCTTATTTTTTTTAAGACATATATGATGTCACCATATTTGGTGGTGGAGATATTGTGGGTTTGTGAAACTGTTCTCTACGAGTGTCATGAGCTCGGTCAACTATTTTCTAAGTCATCCAATTGTTGAACATCTATTCACACCTTGATGGAACATTCTTCCAATAATCCTCTTCTTCTGACCGAAAAATAGTTATGTAGACCACATACTCTGAGGAGTTATCTAACACCACTTATCCAGAATCGACCATGCCTTGATGGACATATTTGAAGATAAACCAGTCCTAGACATTATGACTCAACCTTCTATAGAAAGGGAAATAGTCAGTATAGTCAGTGAGGTTGACCCCATTAGGCTTCTTGGGATGTGGTAGCTTGATTAGGTTATTGTCCATGGATACCAAGAAATAATTGAGGACTTGTTCATTTCAGAAGGAGTATTCATTATTCATCTATTCCTCAAATCTCAGGAAACCCTAATTTCTCTATGCATCTGGATGAGGGTGATTTTGTTACTTTCACCAATCAATAGGAGGTACTAGGAAGTTTAGGCCTAGTATAGGTGCTTCGATGGGAACTACTGTTATCTTGAGAGTGACATATTCAGCTTATTCTTTTCCTAGACTTTTCCCCTTTTCTGATGCCATGATTCAAGATTTGGATCATTTTTTATATAAGGAATCCCCCAGATTTTGTTCCATTTAAAAAAACTCATAGAACCCACCTAAATACTTCATTGGGATCAGAGGTATCTAAAACTCAACCCAAAATTTTTTAGTATAGATTTCCTACAGTTACTCTTATGATAGAGGAATGATGAGTGAATATGCTAAACCATTCCATCTGACTATGAAGTCATACACCCTCTCATTTTCACGTTGTTTCTAGTTTTTCAAGTCAAAGATTATCCTTTTTCTCAATGTCAAGATGAACTGATAAAGGAATTTGTGACAAAGATTTCCCATCCTACAATGGATCCTTATAGAGGACTACTATACCAAGCACAGACTGGCCCTATCAAATTCTATACAAAACACCACAGCTTTGTTTCCTCTTATTAATCTTGAGGGCCCATCATCAAACCACATTAGGATACGAAGTGTTTGAGTAGATATTTGGGGTCTCTGGCACCATCAATGATAGAAAAGGTATGATTTCTGAAATAGGGTAGGGTAGAGTATCATCTACCCACTCTAGATATGGACTCCTCTTAGGTATCACAGGTGAACGTCACCCTTCAATGGCTTCCATTTGGGTATCTTGAGATTCGATGATGTTAAGATGGTTCAGGGGTACTATTGTCTGAGCTGCCTCCCATCTATATGGAGTGGGAGGGGGTTGATGAGGTGGCATATCCTTTGTCTCCTACTGATTCTTGATTCATTCTATGACTGTATAATCACCCTATTGAAGAAGCTAAAATCACTAAAATGGAGGGAAGTCACAATAATTTTTGACTTACTCATTTAAGTACATCATATACCTAGTTCTAGAGCCAGTCTAACTCTCAGATACTGCTCTTTATATCAGGTTGGATATGGGGGGAGGAATATTCATCTCATCCTAAAGATGATATCTGATAAGAATATTTCACTTGAGTATCTCCTCATTTATTTTTCTAAGATTTTGTATCTCACTCCCATATTTTGAAAATTGTTATTCCGTGAAACTAACATAAACTCTTCTAGGTGGTGATTGGGATGTAGCCACCCCATTCCCTTTATAATTGATAGTGTTCTACTGGACAGGTGTTAACTGAATATTTGGAGGTGCTAGATTTTGGAGCCTTCTTTGGTTTCGAGTGTGTGCAGCCTCTGTTGGTGCATCCAAATCACGCTTCTATTGAGGTATATTTTCCATATTGTAGCCCTTTGAATTTTTATCTTGATCCACCATATCTATTATGTTGATAGTGATGAAATTCATAGAGGCATATCATAAAATGGTGGTTGTCCAATTACTTTTGACGGAATATAATGATTCTGAATTTCCTTTTTTAGGTTTGTTACTTAAACCCCTATCTATATTGGGCCATTTTGGAATGAAACCCTAACAGGTTATGATTCAATTCACCATATTCTCTTCCTGTATTGGCCTGTGAGTAATGAAATTGAGGGAGTTTCTAGATGTTATTGTTGAATGTGATCTGAATATCAGAGTTTTGTCTTACAATGGGAGGAATGTATATGATGCTAACTATTGATATTTATCTCCAAACATGGATAAGGTTGATTTTCTCTATGGTAATAAAGTTGATAAAAATTTCCCTAGCCCTATAGGGTGTGGGTTATTTGGGGTCTCAATCAACATTGATTTATCCTTTTATTAAGGATCTAATGATTCCAGTTGTAGATTTGATGAATCCTATGATGGAAATTGAGATATAAGTTTCCCCAGCCTAGTGGGATGGGGTTGATCTAGAATCACCATTGATTTCCCCAGGACCCTCTCAAGGGATGATAAAATAGGTGATAGTGATTGAGATATAAATGACCCCAACCTAGTGTTTTGGGTCTCATTTTAACCTGTTGATGATATGTCCAAAATCCACTCAGGAATTGGTTATCTGATATGTGGAGGCGGTGGTAGATATTCTTCTAGCCTGGTGAACTAGGTCTGCTCCTAAGCAGATACTATGGCAGCTACTACTATAGCTAGTTTGATGCAGTTCAACTTTTCTCATGTATGATCTAGGTGATATGTCAGCTAATGAAAAGAGTTAGTTTCTATAGGATTCCATCTGGTTGATTTCATACATGGATTCCATGTCTGAAATTCATTCTCATTACTTCAAGGTGCCCAATTCACGGATTTTTGGGCTATCATGTTCCTCTATTCATAAGGGCAGGGCATCATTGAAGTTGGAGGAATTCTATTATAGTGACCAAATGGTTTGCACATTACCCAATATCCTTATTTTTCTAGAGGATGTGACATTATAGGACATCGTATCTAAATGGTTCTAATATTATAGGGATAAAGTGAATTGAAATACTCCATATTTCACCCATCTATGGATACAAACTTCTGGTGATTCTCTAGAAATCAGTTGGTAGAGTGTTGTCATAGTGTGAAGAAAGACACTACGTAGGAGTTTATCATGCTCCTCCATTATCAATTTTAGAGATATGGAAAAGGTATCCATATACATCTGACAATAGAGTGTATTGATGAGATGAAGGTGATACTCATATCTTGAATAAGAGAGGGTGTTTCTGCATCCATATACAATGTCAGCCTCTTCTTCATCATACTTACATGCCTCCATCCAATCATACCATATAAGATGGTTCTTGGGGTCACCTTTTTAATGGATTGAAGTACTTCTAGAATTTTATGGGGAACTATATATGGTTGACCCCAATATTTCGAGAACCTGTCTATAAGAAGGAGTATTATTTTTGGAAACCTCACTATATGAAGATGTCTAGCCAAGGGAAGAATTTCCTTGTCCATGTTAGATATCACCATGGGGAGGTTGGATATGGTTTATGTTAGTAGTTGAGTCCCTATGATCAATCTCCACACTACCACAATGAGGACTATCTTGGAGATGATCTTCTTCTACTCCAGTTTAAGATTTGGAAAATCCTTGAGGTGTTGAGAATGTGTCTCGAAAAACCTCAAGGACACTAGAATTGAGCCTATTAGGGATGTAAGCCTTTTTATTCATTGTGGTTAGAATATTCCAAACCACCTTATGGAATTGTGTAGGGATATGATCATGTTGTATGATGGTTGATGAATCTTATTTATAACTATCTGGTGTAGTGGGAGTATGATACCACTTCTGATAAGATACTTAAATATTCCAATGAGCTTCCTCATTATTGATAGTAATATAAACCTATACTAAGGCATGTTCCATTCTCACTAGGTGATCCTTAGTCAGAACGGGAGTATGAGCTCAATCTTAATCCATTAGAATATATCGTTGGTCTTTTGTGGAAGGGATATGAGCTTACCTGGAGGCATGTTCCATTCTCAC
Organism: Viscum album; assembly: GCA_963277665.1. NCBI lineage: Eukaryota > Viridiplantae > Streptophyta > Magnoliopsida > Santalales > Viscaceae > Viscum > Viscum album. The sequence continues at coordinate 1,950,308,830 of OY728121.1, read as the reverse complement.
TTGGTTATTTCCAATTGGAATGGGAATATGAGCCCAGTATGAATATGCATTCCCTGTTGTAATATGTTGATAGAACTTCATAATGGTAAAAGGGATATAAACCCCCTCCTGTATTGGATCAAAAAGATTCTGGTGCAGTCATTCATTAGTGGAAGTATGAATATACACCACGATTCTGCGATATGCTAGAATATACCTAGAACATTCACTTACAAGAATATGAGCCTATCCTAAGGCATGTTCCATTATCAATTGGTTATACTAGGACAAAACTGGGATATGAACCTGATCCTGGGCCTTTGGAGTATGTTTTTGGTCTTTATTGATAGGAATATGAACCTATCCCGAGGCATGTACCACTCTCACTTGGTGAACCCCGACTAGAATGGGGATATGACCCTTATCACGAGCCTTTATAATATTCCTCAAGACCTTTTCAATATGAATGTGCCCCTATCTTGAGGCATGTTATGATCTTACCTAGTGAGCCTTGGTTGGAATAGGAATATGATCCCAGTCTGAAACCTCTTCCATTACTATAATATGTCTACAATTATCCTAGATGTGAGAAAAAATGTGCACCTGATATAGAGTAACCACTTGTTTATAATGATCAGAGTGTTGAGATGCCCTAGAAATATTGATATGAATATATTCCTATCCCTATATTTGTACTAGTGTTAGAATATACTGGTACTATTCTTCAGCTATTTCTATGATGTAATGACATTTTAGCAAAGTGTGGATAGGGATATAAGCTAGCACATTTTTCATATCCACTATATACTGGAAGACATCTTTGATTGAAGTGGTGACATGATCCCACTTCTTTACACCTTGTTCCGCTAAAATAGGCTAATGGGATACATGTATGGGGTTAGAGATATGTTCCCCCATGCCTGATGTAGAAATATGCTTGTATACTTTCCCCTAGTGAGTGGGGATATGATCCTGCTCACTGGTTACATCCAAAATATTCTGAATGACATCATCAATGGGAGTGGGGATATGATCCCAATCATAGTTATTCATATCCTTCCTCACCCAATGTGTCTTCCTTATTTCCCATGCATCGGTATCAGAGGTATCAGTGTGTTAGTTGGTACCCTTAGCAGGCAACTAATGGGTACTGATGGGATGGTTCTGAAGATTATGGTTGCAAAGATCCCTCTTTGATATCCCCTAAACCGGAAGGGATCCATATTTGACTCCCTAGTCCACCTTTATCAGAGACTAAAGGTGGTGATTTTCATGCTCTAGGGATAATCTCCCAAAGTAGTTGGCTTTGGAAATGAGGGCCACTAGCTTAGCTACAACATTCATTAGGCAATGTAGACTTTTTAGTTTTAGTACTTATATACCCTCACTAGAAGATTCAAGTGTCAGGATTGTACCATGTCAATGGTATTCCCATACTATTGTATTCACCCCTTGAAGATGAATATTTTAGGCAAGTGAAATCATTTTGGGACCCATGGGGGTTGTATCCATAGATGATTTACAGGAACGATTTCTGGATGAATAAATTATCTCGAATCATGATGTTGTTGATGAGAGTAGTATCTACAGTCATTTAGATAACAAGGAACAAGGTCACAGATTGGTTTAATAATTTAGTCATGATGTGTGATCAATTAGATATGCATTTTCAACAAAATTTTACTTTTTTTCCTAATATGTACATTATTCTCACATGAAATTGTCCAAGCAAGGATGGAATTATTTCATGGGAACCCCAGTTATAGAGGATCAACTATAAGATTTATGACAGGCTTATCATATTTTCTTGATATACCAACAAATTGGCATGACATATGGAAAACCAAACATCCTACTATTTTAGGATTCATGCCAGGGTCATTATTTTTTTCATATAATATGCAATGAAAAATGTTCTGACACATGATTAACTGGTCATTCTATTATTTGAGAGATTCACCTCGGATTTACCATTTTTGTTTATGTAGAAAATTAAAAAAAATGTCCCAATGGATAATAACCCAATCATTTTGTTATTTGAGAGATTCAAATCAGGTTCACCATTTTTGTTTTGATAGAGAAGAGACAACTTTTAGGTGTGTTCGGTTTGGTATGACGGTTGATTATATGTGAGGGGGTTAAATGTGTTGCACAAAAATTTAGGTCGGGTTACCATTTTTGTTCTTAATAGAAAATCACAATGGATCCCACATATATAAATAGGTACATACCTTCTTTCCAAAGGCATGTGGTGAGTTGATTTTTAAACCCAATGAAACTTTGGAACACACATTGGTTGAGAGGATGGGAGGTTGGTCTCATTTCACCCTTCTGGGAAGAATTTTTTCCCAGACAAGGAATCTCTTGTAGATTTAATATATGTTCTAGAATCTCTTCCTAATCCTAATATGGGACATGTAATTTTAAAAAATGATCATAGTTTATCCCCTTTTATCTGTAGAAGAAGAAGAGTATCTCATTATTAAATCCATCTGTATGTATATGAGGTTATTTAACCAATTACCTGTAATGAATAGCTTATTATATTCTAAATATTTATAACCAGGTGCTTCGAAATTTGTTTTCATGGAGGTAGGCGGTTAATATTTCAAGGTGGGGATCAAGCCATTATGAGGTGTTCTATGTATCTTGTTTATTTCAATAATAAAATCCACATAGTTCATTAAACCTATATAGTTTAAAATCATGATGAAAGTACATATGTTCAGGCACTTAGGAACCAATCATTAGAGCTCGAGTCTTGAGGGTATGTACTACATATTGTTATTATAGTATAAATCAGAGTTATCGTAGTTCGTTCATGCTCTTGGTACTATCCCCAAGGTAGATTACCTTATATAGGGATGTTTATATCATGATACTCATTGAGGCTTACATACTAAGATTTTCCTAGTTGGTGGAGATTCATGATAATAATAACATGACCATTTAAACTCCCTAAGACTATGTGAGCTCTGCTAGCTAGGAGAAACAATGGATAATAAGTAATCAGTCTCACTGCATATGGATTCGGGACTAATGTTCTAGGAAAACACTTGGTATGTTTAAAATAGAGATCAGGGCTTAGGAAGGCATCCAACATATCCAAGTTTTCATGAGAATTAGAGACATTGTGGTTCAACTGGATTCTCAGTCTTCTGATGGATAAGGAAAGATGATCAACCCATGAGAATGATTGGGTCATGATGGTTGAAATGACAGAGACATGAAGGTACTTACACTGAAGTGGATGCCCATTTGAGTTCAGGCTCAAGCATTGGGAAGGAATCCAACATATCTTGGTTACATCAGGAATCAGAGTCCTCATAGTTCAACTGGTTTGGGCTTACACAATGATGTTTCCCATATATACGAGACATATCATATTATGCTCTTGATCAGGGATTACACACTGAGGTTTCCCTTATCCTGATAGAGTATTTTTCATGTTAATGATATGATCATTGTTACTTCTTAATTCCATGTGAGCTATTCTTTGTGTGAGAAACAAGGGATGGGAAATAATCAGTCTCATTACTTGTTGATGTAGGACTTATGTTATGGGACATCCCTTTAGATTCTTAATATAGTGCTCAAGCCTTAGGAAGGTGTCTTACATATCTCGGTTATAGCAGGAATCAGATTCATCATAGTTCAGTTGGTTTCTTAGTCCACTGATGAATGAAGAAATATGATCATCTCATGGGAATTATTGGGTCCCGATGGTTGAATTGTCAGAGACATGGCGGGACATACCCTGAAGTGGATGCCTATTTGAGTTCAGGCTCAAGCCATTGGAAAGAGTCCTATGTATCCTGGTTATGGAAGGAATCATATTCTTCATAGATCAATTGGTTGGTGTTTACATAATTATTTTTCCCTTATATGCAGGACATATCATATTATGCTGCTAATCAGGGCATACACACTGAGGTTGCCCCTATATACAAGAAATATCATGTTATATACCACTGATCAGGGATTAAACACTACATTTCCCCTTATATGAGATACATATCACATTATTCCATTGATTGGGGCTTACAAACTAAGGTTACCCTTATCCTAATAGATAATTTTTGCGTGAATGATATGATTATTGAGACTCCCTAATCCCATACGAGCTATGATCGATGTGAGAAACAAGGGATGGAAAATAATCTATCTCATTGCTTGTGGATGTGGGAATTATGTGAATGGACTTCCTTTTGGATGCTTAATATGGAGCTCAGGTGCTAGGAAGGTTTCATACATATCCTATTTATAGCTGGAATCAGAGTCATCAAAGTTCAATTAGTTGGGGCTTACACACTGGAATTTCCCTTATGATTGGGGCTTACACACTAAGGATGTATATAGTAATCAAGTCTTGGGATGCATAATTAAACTATCTTGATTGTCAGCCTAACATTAATTGATTGATCACTCGACATACCTTGATTTTTTATTGACATATCGGAGGATGTATTCCCAACATATCCACAGACAATCGCATGATCCAACTGAATTTTCTGAGGGATGTCACATGGCCTGAATGGAATGTCTGAAGGTTCTAGCATGATCAAGGTGAATTTTCCAGAGGAAATTTCCAGACTCAACTAACTTGTCCTGGAATCCATCACATGATCTTGGATAACTTTCTTAGAGGGTGTTGCATGATCCAGCTAAGTTTCCCTGCTGTCATCGTGAAAGATGGATGACACGCTTAGAGGGTGTCACAAGAGTTAGTGTGACATGTCTAGAGGGTGATGGATGATATAGTATTACACGTATATATGGCAGTGTGAAATACATATAACATGTTTAGAGTATATCACCAGGTCTGGATGGCTTGTCCAGAGGATGTTGCGTGATCCAGTTGACATGTGCTATCGTGAGACTAAGCTAACATGTATTGGTTTCTATATATGAGTTGAGCGATATGTCTGAATGACGTCATGAGGTATGGATATTTAACTCAGAGGGTTTCATGAGCCTTGGGAGGAATGAATATGGGGTGCCATGTGCCTTTATTTGACATTTCTCAAGGACTTTTCATGATCTAAAATAGTATATGAATGGAGAGTTCTGATATCTGGGTTACATGTCCTAGTGTTGTCATGTGTCTTGGGTGGTTCACAAGAAGAAAATATGGATCAACGTATATGTTCTTCCCATAATTCTCCCATTTTTAATCCTTATTCTTGTATTTTATTGAATATTCCTTAGATTTTTTCAATGTTAGCTGGTTTTAAGTATCGTGTGTTTTAGAAAATGTGTGGGATGTCCTCCATATAACCTAGCAGAATCCCTCCACCTAATCTATAAGTGGTCACACAAAGTTTTTATACATGATGGATGATCTCTTCATTTGTTATTATAATCTTACATGATGGAAAACTTTATTGTTCATGAGATCTTCCACTCTGATTCCTAGGTGTGCCGGTGTGAGGTTCCAAGAGTTTGTTTGTATGTGGGTGCCTTTTTTTCATGTGGGTGTGGGGGATTTATAGGGCTCGATAAAGGAATTGAGGACTATAGCGAAAGATGTTGGGAGGGGGAATTTAAAATTTTTAATCATCGTGATGACGGAACTTGATGTTACAGCTGATCTGAGCCCTGATATGGTCTGAGGATATCACATAAATTAAAAGAGCACAAAAATAAAATTGTAAACATACATTTATAGATTTTAAGGTGCGGTCAACTTCAAATCATTGTCAACAATCATTTATTGAAGGATATATATCAAGATCCCTCTATATCATCCACACACACTTTAAAAATCTACTATAATGTCGATCGTCAAAATTTGGGTGCTAGCATGGAGATCTAACGACGCCTTCAATGATCTAAAAATCAACATGATCCTCTACCTTAATTACATTATGCTCTGCTTGGATCATCATTATAAGAGAGAGAATCTATCTCTAGAAAGTTTTAGGAGAGAGATGATCTCATTATGAATGAATGAATAGTCCATTGGAATATATCCTCTCTCTTTATTTATAGTGGATCTCTTAAATACCCGGTTGGGTTCCCCATCCCTCGTTTATCTAACATCCACTAAATAAATAATTATGATGAACTAAACTATATAAATATTATTTATTATTTTATCACGTAACTTAAACATATATAATATATATTACATGATAAAACTGATCCATTTAACTCAACTCTCCGTTGCAGCTTAATATTAAACAAACCTTGAATATTAAAATAGTATTCGTTCGATTAATTTTTTTCTCATATTTACTTAAGTTGTAAATAATTTAAATAATTTCAATTACAAATATTAATAACTTGAATAATAATGAATTTATTTAATTATCAGTGATCGATACCTTGGACCTCACTTGAACCCCATGGTGGGGCCTACCATGTCAAATATACATATTCGACAGAATAGGGCGGATTCTCAAATACACTATTGTGTTTGACCCTCTAGGCCCTTATCTCGATAGTGGTGAATAAAATACACATACAAAGAGAGGAGTCTAGAAACCCATCAAGGCCCCTGAAGAGATAAGGATAGTCATAGCAATGACTAACAGCCTATGAACACTGACTATGTACTATAATCTATTTGTCTTTAAATATATCATAAAACAGGACGCATATTTGTGTCATCATCCTTTTCTTGATTTATTATTTATTCATATAACCAGATGGATTTACCTTTCAACTGATTTCCCCAAAGACTTATGAAGGTATAACCATCCTGATCAAACAGGCCTGAGATATACAACATCCATAACTTGGAAACAACAAATCTGTTTGTGACCATTCAACACATTTCATACCACCAACGACGCATCCAACACAATATATCTCACCATGATTTCAATATCATGGTTTTTTCCTTACATCAAAGTACATGATCAAATGATTCACATTGGTAATGGTCTCAAGTCAGGAGACCAATACCCATGTCTATATATAAGAACAACCAATGACACCCAAAACATGTGGTGTTCTTATTGGCAGGTCTATCCTCATGATCTCACTACTAAAGATTACCAAGTGTGAACTTTAGGAGAAGAAGTCTCAATGATCATGAACCCACATCACCTGATAGTCAAACATCTATTGTGTCTAGTCAGTAAGATGTATCTAGACCATAGAACCTTAGTTTAAGGATAATGTCATAGTATCTTGAGGTTCTTATTATAGTCTAGGATCTGTTATAACCTTTTGATATGACAATTAATCTTAGACATTAGCATTAAATAGTGGAATTAGACAAGTATACAGTATAATGGTAAGAAGACATCATGTTTATCTAACTTTATACATGATATGTTAATCAAATGTACTGTAGATTTGGGTCTAGGACAACCACTATTTCAACACTCTAACTTTCACTAGAGACAACTTCATAACCATACTTGGTAGCTACTCACGCGATAAAGATAATTTTTCTACCGAGTAACGAATTAAGCTACTAGGTTTTCCATGTTTCTACCATGTGGCCATTCTGTTATATGTGACCTCTTATCCATGAGTAAAACTTCTCAAGAGATGGTATCCCTGAATATATCCCTTTTTCCACTATCTTAACTTGACATCTTAGCTAGTAATAATATTATAATTTATATTATGATAATACTTTACTTACTAGGTGAGATTCCAAAAACTGGAACAAATCACTGTGATTGATGAATTCTTATTAGTTGACTTAGAAGCTGCAACATACTTAGTATTTGTATGTATAGATACCACTGGATATTATGAGCTTGAATAGCTCGTCACCTTATCCTAACTATGATACTAGATCATATTGATCTAAGGAAGACTTGTTTGTGTCCCACAATAACTAGTATCCTTCTTCTCCACATACCAGGTATATATCTTTTTTACTTGATAAAATAAAATTAAATAGTTATAATTGTAGTTATCCTAGATATAATTGATATTTTCCTACCATAAAGTATATCCTAGAAATATAAATTCATGTACATATCATGTCATATGTGATTGATCCATCGCTGAAGCTTATGGAACTTAACTCAAAAATTTAATCTCCTCCCATGTTCTGAACATGTCAACCTGGAGAGATTATGCCATGTGACATTGAAAACAATTATTAACTTGAATTGTTTTTATTTTTTTAATACTATGTAACTGTATGTACGATTGAATAGGTCCAAGAAACTCTTAAATCTACCTCATTAGATCATGTTCCCTAGAAATTAGGTTGTTACTTTATGTCAATCACTGAAGAATTATTTTTTTCCTGGTCTTAACTAACTATAAGACCAATATCTTTTTTCCATATGTTGACAGACATATTTCACTTGGAAAACCATGGCGCTCCCACTAACCTTTCATAGACACATGACAAAGATACATTCCAAATAAATTCTCTATGATATTGTTCCTTACTTCAATCCAAAATTGGATTTTAGTAACTTTCAATACTTATTGAAATCATATGATGTCATCATCCCATTATGGTTGTGTCATTTAGACACCTTCCGTGAAAGTTGATCTTGACATGAAATGTTTAATAAAATGATCTTAGAAGTTATCTATGATAAGTAAAATTCTAATGGATTTAGGCATACCAACTTAGTATAACCAATCGGGCCTTATTGGTACCACACTTGTACAATCCATGTATCATCTCACTTGAATACCCAACACAGTATTCAATTTATAAACCCCTTTACAATTTGATACATGGAATCCATTATTGAATTTTAATAGTCTTATCAATCATAGCTAATTTACATATAATTCTTACTTTGCAGGAATTATTATTCTTAATTAATAATGTATCACTGACCACAGTGAACTCAAAAACCATCACCATGGTTTTTAACCTTCCTATGTAGTATGTGTCTCTCGAACATTCCTCTTCCACATGTACTTGTGGAACTTGTTCCTATGCTAACTGTTTGTGCATCTAGTGCATTGACTAAACCCAAGTCAATCTTTCTCCAACTATCTCAAGTAGAGATGTTCACCCTTATATATAAATTTAGTTTATCACTTGACTACAACTTTTCTATACAATGGATTTAGGTAATATCCTAAGAAACTATTAGGATAATTACTTAGATGCACCATGTGTTTAGCTTGATGCATATTTGTTTTTATCTTAACAAACACTTTGCATCTTTAACACATGTCTTATAACATAATGGATTTTCTTCATACTATAACTCGTATGATATATATTTTTCATTTTTAATTGGCATAAAAGTTATGGGATTTCACCGTTATTCATAAAGAACATCTTGAAATATGATGGAAGTAACTTCAGGTTGTAAAATCAATACCACTTACATCATTACATTGATGTATAAAATGTACATTTTATAATTACTCCACGCTAATTTTTTTTATCAATGTTAACATGTAAGACTAATCATTGATCCTCTTTACTAACATCAATAATGTGATGTAGATAAGGTAATTTTCATTTAGGAATTACTTCATGCTACATTATCATGATCGATGAATGCTTGGTTAAGATATTCCTTGACATACCAATCTGAAGCAACTCGTATATTCTAATCATGATTATACTCCCTTGTCACATTCATTAATAATATAATTGAATATTATTAAGGATCTTTACCATTACCTTTCCTTTGGAATAGTTCGCATTCACTTTTTGAACTAATTCCAAAATCCTTGTGGCATACCTTTATTTCTGAAGGTTTGTTTGTCTAAACTAAAGACGTCAATAATACCAAAGGTGTTTAGTTGTGCCGAGCCTAAATACCATGTTGGGTATATCCTTGACATGATTTTAGTTTTTCTTGAAAAAATAATTATCTATCCACAACTGGGTAGAATTCTTACATTTTTTTATATTCATCATTTAGTTCCCATGATTCAAGTACCACTGAACTATTTTGTTGAGTATGTTACCAAAAACAACATTCATTCATAAACTTGGAATAATGTCTCATTATGTCCAAAGGGAAAATGAGATAAATGTTATGGTCATACTCAACAACTTGTTCAACTAGAATCATTCACTTGGAAATAAGAAGTTATGTGTTTCTCACCATTGACTTTGGAATCATCCTTTCTCAGCTGCTTGGAGAAGACACCTTACTTCTTATAATGTTTTTATACATACGTGGTTACTATATTTTAATACACATATGTGAAAGACATATTGTATTAAATACCCAAGAAGTATGTCATAAGAAAAACTTTTATTTGAAGAATATATACTGAAGAAGGAGCAGGTTCTTACTTATTCAATTCAGTTCATTGCATTTTAGACTTCCATAAATTTATTTCATAATATGTGATGAAAATGACCTCATATTTAATAACAAACCTCTACTATTTAAAGGAAATTACGAATGTGACTTTGACATAACTTTTCATTGGCCTTTTCACCTTGTCTTCTAATATATTCACCATAAGAAATAAAGATGTAAATTTATTTAATATTCTTATTACTTGATGAACCATACCTGAAAGGTAATGAAACACTTACTCCATACTGTTTGTTTGTATCCTTAAAAAAAGTAGAGTAATTTGGTGAAATATGATATAATAATGGGATGCATTGAAAGATCATGAACTATATTTCACATTACACAAAGCGAGTGTAATCATCACATTCAAATGTTGCTCCACTTTCACCTTGCAAACTTCTTGGAGATGAGAATACATGTGATATCATCCATGTCATGATGTAGTTACCACAACTAACATTGGGAATTGATGATACCATAGTGACATAATCATCATATGCTCAATACATGAGTCTCCTATAAGCAATTTCTCACCTTTAGTTTGTGAGGTGTCTTAACAGGTAGCGACACAAGCACATTGAATTTCTGATATGGTAGTAATGTGAGCAAGCGTCAATATTACTCTTGGAATTTCGTGCTAGTTTGGACATTAAATTTATCCAGTAGTTATCACAGTTTTCATCTTGTGGTATTTCTTGCCATTCTATACAAATAAAATTTAGCATATAAGTACTTTTATGCTGATTACCCAATGAGACATTACCGATTAATTTAATCATTAAATGTCTCCCACTATTTTATCGAATTTTTGGAACCCTCTGTACTAGAATAAAAATGCTCTTTCCCTTGAGTATTCTAGTGGAAAGGATCTTTGAACCACCCCTCATAGTCTACAAGCATTGGCTAAGCCACTACTTGAAGGGTTCAAGGTAGGATTTTGACTGACCAACCGCATTAACTCATAGTTCCATGATATTTTGAGTGAAGTCGCAGCTTCTAAAATCATTACGTGATTTACTCAACGCTTGCCTCTAAAATTAAAACAAGCTAGATTTGTCTATTTATTTACTGAAATTTTAGTTAATTCATCCCACCACTCTCTTAATAACTCCTCATTAGTAAGAGGCACCCTCATATTTGGCATGACCGACACCTTGATCACCTGGTTTTGTTCAAATTTGAATAATGAAAGGCGATAAAGACTTACTATTACTTTGAGGGTTTAGTGTTTCTCTCTCGATGAATGTAATCCATTTCTATTAATCTTGTTCATCTATGTTGTCATGCTCACAACTGAACATTAATAGAAAAACACACGTCACTTATTTAGGTATTTTATTATATATTATTTTATGTATTTCTCCTGTAGTCTTAAAATGCATAAAATATTAAATAATTTCATAAAGGTAAACTACAACCTGACTGGTCTTGAGCATCTAAACGACCTACGGGCATCATACCTGAGTCATTTCCTGACTCTTGATGCAACTTACCCCGTCCTGTATGTTTGCTTCTCTTCCGGAGTATCACCTCATCTTTGTGGACTCCACTTCACATCTTGTATCATCTTGGTCAAAGTACGTTGCCTCATCTTGGTAGGATCCACGTTGTATATCATCTTCATCTGAAGTACAAAAATACTCACGTGCAAGCGAGGGGCACTAGAAGTGTAAATTTACATCGGATGGAAATGGGTGTGTAGGCCCTTAAACAAATTGACTGAAAACAAAGATGACATGAAGACTGCCATTTAATTAATTACAAATATCACATGCAGTAAAAAAAATTAAATAAATGCAAACATATATGGGTCGGTGCACAATACCATTAGTCGGGTAAACCAATGCATGATAAAAATTAAATTAAATTAAATTAAGTATGAGGGTAATGTAATTAAATTAAATGAATTAAATAATTCAAATAATGTAATTATTTTTCGGTCCAATAATTAATTTAATTTAATACACAAAATTAGATTAATTAATTAATTTAATTTATTTACAAAATTAAATAAATTTTATATCCCCGGGTATGAAAAATTATTATTTTAAACTACAATTAATATATTAATTAATTTAATTTAATTATATAATTAAATTAATTAATTATATTAATTGAATTAACTCGTGCCCCGAAGAACTGACCATAGTGGGTCTTGCGGGGATTTAAATCATCTCAGGTTGGGCATCCCAACCTGACCCTCAGGTTGGGTTTTGGACGAAAATGCTCCCATTATGCATTTTTTGGGATTTTTTTACACTGCCCTCCGCTGGAAATTCCGATCAAATTTCCACTGGAAATTTCCTCCAATGTGGGGGTCATCCATTGGACAACCTGACCCTCAGGTTCAACAGTGAACAACCTGAGACCATTTAAATCCATCTTGCGGTGTCGCAAATCCATTTTGGTTAAGAAAAGCCTATTTTAGCTTTTATAGATCATGTCATTCGTGTTGGGAGTTAATTGATTTAAAATTTAAATAATGAGGAGAGATAAAATATTAATGGTTGGATTTTCTCAACATTAATGGAGGATTTTCTCCCAACATTAATGAAGAGTTAATCCCAATATTAATTGATGGAATTAATGATGGAATAATGAATGTTGACCGCATTAATGGAGATATGGGCTGGGTGTCTATATAAGAAGATGCAGTAGCATGTTTTGGAATGTGGGCAGACAAAGATGTAGCTGCCAAGAGAAAAACGAGGAAGGGGTTGCCGCGTTTGCGGTAACCGGTATGAAGCGAAGATGATGATGGCGAATGAAAGTGTGCGCGTGAAGATGATGACGTACGGCGATGGAGAGAGAATTGTCGATGACGGCGTGCAAAGAGATTCATGAAGATGTCATGTATTGAAAGTACTCTTGGTTGCGGAGATCAAGCGGCGTGTCCCGGTTGCGATGATCGGCGGTACATCAAAATGGTATGTTCATGGGTGTGGGTGCGTTGTAAAAATGTCTTCGGGTGTGGTGATGTAAAATTCCTTCGGGTGTGATGTGTAAAATGACTTCGGGTGATAAAAGGCATTCGGGTGAAATCTTCTCTCCTCTCGTGTGTTTCTGCAATGACTACTTCCGTTGCAGCACCGGGCTCCGAGCCTCAACAATTCGGCCCGCCCATGCCACATTCCCTAGTATTTTAGGTAAATTAGAAACTGGTTAGGGTTACCTCAGGGGGTACTGTCAACTCTGGATTTTTTTTTTTTTACGTTTTTCTGAAAAAAATTTTCTGAAAAACGGCCTAGGTCAAATTTTTTTTTAAAAATACGCTACAAAGGCGGCATCTGCGATGCCGCCTTTGTATTAGCGCACAAAGGCGGCATCTGCGATGCCGCCTTTGCTCCCCCGCGCCGCCTTTGGCCCGGATCGATGACATGGCAAAGGCGGCCGGGAGGAGGCCGCCTTTCGGCTCAGGGTAAGGCGAAAGGCGGCATCGCCGAAGCCGCCTTTGGCCATACGCAGAGGCGAAAGGCGGCTTCCGCGATGCCGCCTTTGCCTGAAGTCCCTATAAAAGGGCGGCCACCCCCCCCCCCCCCCTCCTCACTTCTTCATTGCAACCTCTCTCTCCAATTTGCTCTCTCTCTCTCTAATTTTTTTTTTGCTGTGCGAGCTTTTACGAAGCTTCATTTAGAGGTATGTTTCTTTATTTAATTTAATGTTTTTATTTAATTAATTTAATTTTGTTTAGTTTTAAATCTTTCATTTGTTAAGCAGTTTAGGTAGTTCTTAATATTTGGTTATTTAGTTTTTGTAATTAGTTATATATAGTTTTAAATAATTACTGTTAGGTAGTATAGATTAACTTAAGATTAACTTAAGATTAAGTATTTAGAAATTTTGGTAGCTTAAAGATTATGTGGTTATCTACGCAATTAAATTCCTGTCTGGATACAAACAAGTGGATGTGGCTCTGGCACAGATGTACATAGGGGTAAAACCCGAAAACACCGCTTCGAGCTAGACTCGAACGGGAACTGGTGCACGATAACGGGCCTTGCTGCATCCTGGTTTGACACTCCCGGGGAATATGCTTAAGATGATTCATATTTTCTTTATAAACTACTAAAATTTCTAAGAGAAGAAAAAGCAAATCAGTATATTTATCAATGATAAATGATAAATATAATTTTATAGAATGAAATAAGGATATAAGAATTAACGAATTAAAGTTATTATTAGTTAATTATAAAATAATAGAATAATTAATGATTAGTTGTTATTAGTTAATTTTAGAATAATTAATAAATAACATAGGATTAAAACATGAATTCATATAATGATTAGCTAACGATACTAATGATCTGTATATTTATCAATGATAAATGATAAGTATAATGTTATAGAATCAAATAAGGACATAAGAATTAACAAATTAAAGTTATAATTAGTTAATTATAGAATAATAGAATAATTAACGATTAGTTATTATTAGTTAATTTTAGAATAATTAATAAATAACATAGGATTAAAACATGAATTCATATAATGATTAGCTAACGATACTAATGAACATATAAAGTGAAATGAAGAAGAACAAACAAACTAAATAAAAAGGCGCTCTAAAATTACATTCTAATAAATATCATATGGTGAAACATCAGTAGCATAGTTTATGGTATAGAAAGGCGCAATAAAATTACATTATAATAAACATCATATCGTCAAACATAATTGTTAATATTTTGTTACACTATCATAATTTTGATGAAAGAACACATTTTTGACGTAGAGAGCCATGTATGCCTGTGTGTACTGTTATGGGGAGATTATTCAAACTGAGCAAGGAGCTTCTTACAGTACACAACCAATTACGGTGATTAGTACAATGGATTGTGTTACCATAAGTGACCTTCAAGAGAGAATTCATGTTTCCTTAAATTTGGGACCCGATCAAGAGATAATGTCTATGAGCTATAGACATTTGCAATTTCCAACAACAATGTGGCATATAGCTTGTCCATTGGTTGCTGATGCGCAGTGGGTCCAAGCAGTTAATTTATTTTCTCAACGGTTAGATGGTACCATGATGGAGTTATACGTTGTTGTTGCTACTGTACAACAACAACGTCCACTTGTACAAAGACGTAGAAATACAAGAGTGGTTGAAGACAGTCTACCTCATGACATTGAGCCTATTCCAAATGATGCAGCAGAAGAGGACAACCTAAATGATCTTCCGGATATACATGTCAATCCGACTTCTGATGAGGAGTTTCGTAATGATGGATCGGATGGCGACAACAGTGCTGATGAGGAGGGACCAACAAAAGATAGAGAGGAGGTTTTGAGAAATGCAGTTGTTGTACATCAACCTCGGTCAATAAATCATCCACCATTATTTTCATCTTGGTCAGAAGCAATGACACGTGTGCCTGAATTCGATAATACTGTTCTCACACCGGCAACTGAGTTCCCTGGAGTTGTACCAGATAGGTTTAGTGAGGTGGACAAAACCTTATATATTGGAAGGAATTTTCCCAGTAAAGATGCCTTAAAAAGCACGTTAAAGAGATTTCATATTGAGAGAAACTTCAACTATGTAGTTCACGAATCATGCCGTAGTAAATATGTTATACGGTGCGTGAAGTATGGGGATGATTGTAGATTTCGCTTAAGGGCTATTCCAGACATTACCTTTGGAGGTTGGAGAATCTCAAGGATTGAGGCGGCTCATAGTTGCATTCAGCCAAGTCTCACACAAGATCATACTTCATTGGATGCAGAATTTGTGTCATCTATTGTTGTTGAGATGATTAGGACATGCCAAGATGTTCCAATATCCCTTGTGCAAGAGAGGATTCTACAGACATTCGGTTATAAGATTTCCTATAATAAGGCATGGATGGCGAAACAGAAGGCAATTGTGAAGGTATATGGTGATTGGGATGACTCATATCGAGTATTGCCGCAATTGCTAGCCATACTGAGGCATCATAACCAAGTTGTCTTCCATCTGGATACAAACGAACATGTGTCTCCTGATAATCGACTTGATCCATATCGTGTTCAATTTCATCGGTTGTTCTGGGCATTCCTTCCTTGTATCTCTGCATTTCGTTTTTGCAAACAATTTATTCAGATTGATGGAACATTTCTGTATGGAAAATACAAGGGCGTATTGTTGATTGCGGCAACACAAGATGGAAACCGTTCACCTCTTCCGCTTGCCTTTGCCATTGTAGAGAAAGAAAACTATGAATCATGGAGTTGGTTTCTGGCATGTATCAGCAACCATTTCACCAACATTCAGGGAGTTTGTTTGATATCTGATCGTCATCGAGCAATTAATGAGGCAATCAATGCAGATCCTGATACATGGAGATACCCAAATGCACATCATCGGTTCTGCATTAGACACATTGCTAGCAATGTACATAAAAAATTCCACAACGAACCGATGAAGAAGGCAATCACGAGGCTTGGTACGTATTTTATTCATTCTGTTTTACTGTTTCAATATAAATATAAAATCAATTTATGTGAAATATCATCTATGTTTTGTAGCATATGAGTCGGACCAACGACGATTTGAAGAACGTTTTGAACAAATTCGTCAGGCTAATCAAGAAGTTTATGATTATATGATGCGGATTCCAAAAGAGAAATGGACATTGGCATACGACGGGGGAAAGAGGTACGGACACATGACGACAAACATTGTGGAGTGCATCAATGGTATCTTCAAAGGACTTCGCAAGCTACCTATAACCGCATTAGTTCAGGAGACATTATATCGATGCGTGAAGTACTTTGTGGATAGACAAAAACTAGCATCAGACAGAATACATCAAGGGATAAGATATGGAATACACTTTCAACGAGAGATTGAAAAAAATATTGAAGAAGCTTCTGGTTATCACGTATGTCTATTTCGAAGAGAAGACTCCCGATTTGAAGTTCAAGAGCGTTCAGACCCCATCACAAATCACGTCGGTGAAAAAATGGTGGTATTACTGGAAACAAGGCAATGTCAATGTGGAAAATTTCAGGCCTTACGGTTTCCATGTACACACGTCATCGCAGCATGTGCCTCTGTGAACATCTCATGGGAAGCATATGTTGATCCAGTGTACCAGATGGATATCATTGCCAACTGTTATGCTGCACCATGGACACCTATTGGGGAGTATCGTTATTTCCCAATGCCTGAAGGCCAGCCGATAGTGATACCTGACATGAATCGGTTACGTCCTCGTGGGAGACCAAAGGCGAGTAGGATGCGTAATGAGATGGACTGGCCTCAAGAACAAGGGCAGAGTTTGCGATGCACAATATGTCATAAAGAAGGTCATAACCGGAAGCGATGCCCTAACGTTGTTGGGTCGACTTCACAGTCTCATTCATAATGATGTATTGTCTTCATTGTGACATTCCCATATTGTGAACTAAATGTTGTTATCTCTTTTTTAGAAAACTGTTCTATAACAAATTTATAGTATCATAATAATTAGCATAAGATATTGAATACATAAAATTAGATAAATTCTAAAAACATCATTACTAATTGACATGGTTTATCTTAATCCAATCCATAAGTAGTTAATCACAAAGCTTCCCCAAAATATGTGTAACCAAATTCAAGACTCAATATTTTAGATAACATAACTTATTTCATATTAATATTCATGCTTTCAAGAAATAACTTTGAATATGAAATAATAGAATTTATTTCAAAACTCCGAAAGCGGAACACTTAACCCATATTGAAATGTGTATGTCAGTTAACCCATTAACATGTTTCCCGGACGTTAATATTAAAAATTTTAACCCTAAACCCTCCAACCTAAACTCCAATCTAAACATGCAGGATATTTTAGAAAACTGTTCTATAACAAATTTATAGTATCATAATAATTAGCATAAGATATTGAATACATAAAATTAGATAAATTCTAAAAACATCATTACTAATTGACATGGTTTATCTTAATCCAATCCATAAGTAGTTAATCACAAAGCTTCCCCAAAATATGTGTAACCAAATTCAAGACTCAATATTTTAGATAACATAACTTATTTCATATTAATATTCATGCTTTCAAGAAATAACTTTGAATATGAAATAATAGAATTTATTTCAAAACTCCGAAAGCGGAACACTTAACCCATATTGAAATGTGTATGTCAGTTAACCCATTAACATGTTTCCCGGACGTTAATATTAAAAATTTTAACCCTAAACCCTCCAACCTAAACTCCAATCTAAACATGCAGGATATTTTAGAAAACTGTACTATAACAAATTTATAGTATCATAATAATTAGCATAAGATATTGAATACATACAATTAGATAAATTCTAAAAACATCATTACTAATTGACATGGTTTATCTTAATCCAATCCATAAGTAGTTAATCACAAAGCTCCCCCAAAATATGTGTAACCAAATTCAAGACTCAATATTTTAGATAACATAACTTATTTCATATTAATATTCATGCTTTCAAGAAATAACTTTGAATATGAAATAATAGAATTTATTTCAAAACTCCGAAAGCGGAACACTTAACCCATATTGAAATGTGTATGTCAGTTAACCCATTAATGTTATATTTACATTTTACACTTACGACTCATTTTCTTTGTTTATATGCAGATGGATGATACCATACTACTCACTCAGCAGCCTACCCATATTTCACAGGCCGTGTTAGAGGGTCATCCAGATCGATTTGTGAAGGTGCGTCGAGCGCACCATTTTCATCACATGGAGCCTCCACATGCCATTAGACCTTACTTGCGCCGTGCTGGCTTCTATGGCCTTGCCGTATCAGATTTCACATTTGTAGATCATTACCTACTTGCTGCCCTCGTTGAGAGATGGAGACCAGAGACACACACATTCCACTTGCCTGAGGGGGAGATGACCATCACCCTCGAGGATGTCGCAGTTCTTCTCGGTCTTCCTATCCAGGGGAGACCCGTTATTGGACCCACTCGTGCAGCTTGGCCAGACCTTGCTCAACGCTTGTTAGGCGTTGATATTTTGTCCGACCGTAGGGCTACAGATGGATCGTCCATATCTATGCGTTGGTTGGAGTCGCAGATTCCACATTTACAGGATGATGATGATGAGCAGACCGTCATGCGTTACGCCCGTGCATATATCTTACGACTCATTGGTGGGACCATGTGTACTGATCACTCGGGGATGCACGTGCATATGATGTATCTACCCCTACTAGAGGACTTTGATCGGGCTGGGACGTACAGTTGGGGATCAGCCTGCTTGGCATACACGTACAGATCATTATGCAGACTATCCCATAGGGACCGTACAGGTCTTGGAGGATGCGTCATCCTTATTCAGATGTGGGCATGGGAGCGCATCCCATCATTCCGCCCTGACCTTGCTGGTCCACCGGTCGAGATGGAGGTGCTGCATGACGCTCCGCGTGGACGCTGGTATGATAAGTCATTTCTATTGGTTTTTTATTCTACTATGAGTTATTGACTATAATTTCTCATTATTTGTCATTATCGTTGTATTTTACAGGTGGTGTCAGCGACACAATTTCGACGTGGTTCCGAGACAGCATTTGGGCGTATATCGGCTACAGTTGGACTGTCTCTTACCTGATCAGGTATGTATATACAATCTATCACTGTCTAACATTTTTAATAATAACATCAATTTTGGTTTTTAGTTGGGTGTTTTTTTGACAAAATCACTTGTCATTTCAGATTTCATGGCTTCCATACTGGAGTATTATGGACCAGTTGCCAGCATACTGCACTGTTGGTCTTGAGGATGCTATGGCTGTAGTGCCCCTCATTCACTTTCATATTATTGAGTGGCAGTAGCCTGACAGGGTCATGCGCCAATTTTTTCGTACTCAGCCGATTCCATTACCATCTAGACAGACAGACAAGCTTCATGGGATGAAGCTGACAGGGAGGCAGGATGATGACTGGTCCCAAGTACATGCGAGTTTTATCGACTGCTGGCACAGACGTGCAGAGTTACGTATTCAAGGTGTTCCTACAAATCGATTCTCTCTTTCAGAGCAGGTTGACTATGCGCCCTGGTATAGACTAAAATCTATACTGTATCTTACCCAAGCTGGCATAGAGATGCAGAGGATGGTAAGTTAATAAATTCCTATTACTTTGTTTATTGAATTATTTTCTAATTCCATTTGAATCTATTTACAGGGAAGTCACACAGAGCAGCTTGTTCGCATGAGCGATGAAGAGGAGGAGGGGGTCTTTAGCCGGGCAGCCGTCCATGCTACAGCGCTGGAGGCGAGGGCATCTTTTCATGCGTTTTCCGAGAGCATCTTCACGCGTCTGGCTCGGAGACAGGAGGTTCCTGCCCCAGAGGAACATCCTCCAGCTGCTGCTGGTGCTGAGGAGCCACGACCACGGCGACGTAGACAGCGTCGTGCTGCACGTGAGGCATCGCCTGTTCCACAGGCAGAGGTCGGGCCTCTAGTAGTCCAGGATCAGCCTATTCAGGATGTGCCTCAGGTGGCATGGGATCCGTCTTTCCTGACAGGATATCCGCAGTTCTCTCCATCTTGGGTTCCAGATCCTTCCCAGCCTTGGATTCTAGAGCCGTCTTCGTCTTGGGGTATAGCTCCATCACAGGCTTCGTTCCCCTCTGCGATGGAGGCAGGTCCTTCTACCACCCTAGTGGGAGAAGGATCTGGATGGCAGTACGAGATGCAATTGACAGCTCCTCCAACTGACACACAGATGGAGGATGCGACAGTCGACGTTTCAGTGTCCGAGGATCAGCCTTCTCCAGGTCATCAGACTCCACTGCGCACTCGACGCGGACGCCCTATTCGCAGACCACCATGTGGGACAGAATCTCCTCGCCACAGACATATGCATTGATTGTACATTATTGTTTACATGTTTTATGTGTACTGAAATCAAAATACTATTTTTACTTGTTGGTCAGAGTGGAATCTCAGGAGGGGGTAAATTAGGTTTTATTTATATATATTTATATAACCATACGAACATAATAATAAAACATTAATAATTACTAATTACCTAATTACAGATTATATAATTAATAATTCTATTACTAATTAACTATTTAATTAGTATATAATTAATATTTATATTACGAAATAACTAATTAATTAGTATATAATTTGTAATTTGGTAATTAGTGTTTATTAATCGTTAATTATATAATAAGTAATTAGTTAATTAGTAATAAAATTATCAATTATATAATACTTAATTATTACATATATAATAAATACTTAGTTAATTAGAAATATAATTAATAATTATAACTAATTAATTAGTAATTAGTAATTATTAATTAGTTAACCAGTAATATAAATATTTATTATAATTATTCATTATAAGAGGGTTTGCCCTGAAAATCATTCTGCATTTTCGATGTGGAATTCAGGTTCTATCTTTACTGTGCAGTAGATTTTGCATTTCCGATGTGGGATTCTGTTTCAAGTACGTCACTTTGAAATACAATAAAAGATAAACTATAAGACCAACATAAATGAAACTTAAAACATGGATTAAACATATAAAAAATAGTTTAAAACAAAAGCAATTTACAAAAAAATGTTAATGAAAAATAATTTATAAGCTTTCAAAACCGCCTACTTGAAACTTAAAATTGTTTCAAGTACGTGACTTTGAAAGACTGTAAAATATAAACTATAAAACGAATATAATTGAAACTTTAAACATTGATTAAACATATAATAAATAGTTGAAAACAAAAGAAATTTCCAAAAAAAGTTGATGAAAAGAAATTTATAAGCTTTCAAAACCGCATACTTGAAACTTAAAATTTTTCAAGTACGTGACTTTGAAAGACCATAAAACATAAAATAGAAGACCAATATAAATGAAACTTAAAACATGGATTAAACATATAAAAAATAGTTTAAAACAAAAGCAATTTACAAAAAAATGTTAATGAAAAATAATTTATAAGCTTTCAAAACCGCCTACTTGAAACTTAAAATTGTTTCAAGTACGTGACTTTGAAAGATTATAATTATATTACTAATTAACTAATTAATTATTATATAATTAATAGTTATATTAATAATTAACTAATTATTTATTATATAAGTAATAATTAATGAGTAATAATTAATAATTAATAATTTAATGAATAGCTATAATTAATATTTATATTACTAATTTACTAATTAATAATTACTAATTACTTATTAATAATTATTAATTACTAATTACTAATTATAATGAATAATTATAATAAATATTTATATTACTAATTAGCTAATTAATAATTAATAATTACTAATTAATTAGTTATAATTATTAATTGTATTTCTAATTAACTAAATATTTATTATATATGTAATAATTATATTAATAATTAATTATTATATAATTAATGATAATATTACTAATTAACTAATTAATTATGACATATTTAATTATTAATAATTACTAATTAATAATTAAAAATTATAATGAATAAATGTAATTAAAAATTATAATGAATAAATGTAATTAAAAAATAAAAATATATATTTTTAAGAGAAAGACGGCATCCGCGATGCCGCCTTTCCCCGAAATGTAAAGGCGGCATCCCGGATGCCGCCTTTGAGGTGCAGTTTTAAAATTTGTTTTGCCGGAAGCGTTTTCTGGAAATTTTTTTTTTTTTAAAAACGTAAACAAAAAAAAAATCAGTCAACTCTACACCTTAGAATAAGGCGAACCGGTGCCCTGCTCACCGGACCTGAGGCTCGAGGAAGCCGGTTTTGGCCAGGCGACGCTGGTGTAAAGAGGCTCATGAGATATATTTTCCTGCGAGGGCACCACCTCCAGATTTGGGCAGCGACAGGAGTGGGTCGGCAAGGGCAGTGACATGTCGGGTGTACCGGGAGGAAGGGCCGACGCAGCCAGGGTTAGTGCGGCGATGACCTAGGAGGCAGTGCGACATGGGGCTGGTGCGGCGGCGACCTAGGAGGCAGTGCCAGGAGGCTACCTGGGGGTCCGTTGGGAGGTCCTTCTTAAGGTGACCGGTGAGAGGCGGGCAGCCGCGGTGGAGGCCGGACGTGGGGCTGGTTCCAGCAGCGGCTGGGGACTGGTGGCCAGTGATGGGAGGAGAAGCGCTCAGCCGGTCCGATCTGTCGAGGTAGGCTATAGATCTAGTCGGAGGGAGGATGGTGGCCGCGACGAGTCGAACATGGGGGAGCAACGACATTGTCGCGGGCTGGAGTCGGTCCACCGGAGGGTGACTGTGTGGGTCACTTGAGAAAGAGAGCCAGCCGGGCTGGTTCGCTGGCCCGCTGAGGTAATTATATTATTATGACAATAATACAAATTATAATAAATATAATTACAATTTTTTTAAAACATAACTGATATAACTTTTGGTGGACGAAATTAATCAATTGAAATTTTAATACCCAAGACCAAACCACAAACTCAATCCATTCATAAAATTTCAAATGATCATAACTTGGACGTTCGAAAACAGACCAACCCATGGTTTGAACCATTGAGGCCACTTTCAAACCCTCAACATAATTTTATACAAGTTAATTTTATTTGGATCAAAAGACTTGCGTGATCCTATGATACAAATCGAAGGAACTGGGGCCTACAGCAGAAGCCAGTGGGCTAGGGAATTTAAATTTTTTAATATTTGGGACGACTGAACTTGTCGGTGCGAACGATCAGAGCCCCGGCATGGTCCGAGGATCTCACATAAATTAAAAGAGTACAAAAATAAAACTATACACATACCTTTATAGATATGAAGGTGTGATCGACTGCAACTCTTCATCGGTGATCATTAATTTAAGGATCCATAGAAAGATCCCTCTAGATCATCGACACATGCTTCAAAAATCTGCTGGAAAGTTGAACGTTGAAATCCGGGTGATAGTGTGGAGATCCGACGACGCCTTTGACTCTCTGACGATCACCAGATCCTCTACCTTCATT
The DNA here is from genome assembly GCA_963277665.1 of Viscum album. Taxonomy (NCBI): domain Eukaryota; kingdom Viridiplantae; phylum Streptophyta; class Magnoliopsida; order Santalales; family Viscaceae; genus Viscum; species Viscum album. Next base: position 1,950,284,721 of record OY728121.1, on the reverse strand, counting down.
GTTTGAAGGCCTTCTTAGATCATCACTCAAAGAGAGAGAATCTCTCTTTGGAAAGTGGGGGGAGAGAGAGACTCTCATTCTAAATGAATGAATAGTCCATTGGAAGAGAGTCTCTCTCTATATTTATAGTTGATCTCGTAAATACCCGGTTGTGTTCCCCAACCCCCTTTTATTTAACGTCTACTAAATAAATAATTGTGAATAACTAAACTACACCATTATTATTGATTATTTTATCACATACATATAATATATATAGAATATATTATGTGATAAAACAGAACCATTTAACTCAACTTGCCATTCCCGATTAATATTAAATGAACCTTAAATATCAATATAATATTCATTCGATTAATATTTTTCTGGTATTTACTTTACTTTTAAATACTTTAAATAAATTCAATTACAACGATTCATAACTTGAATAATAATGAATTTATTTAATTATCGATGATCGATACCATGGACTGCACTTGAACCTCATGGTGGGGCCCACCATGTCCAATATACCTATTTGACTGAATAAGACGGATTCTCGAATACGCTATTGTGTGTGACTCTCTAAGCCCTTATCTCAATAGTAGTGAATAAAATCCACAAACCAAGAGCGGATTCTAGCAACCCATCAAGGCCCCTGAAGAGATAAGGATTTTCATAGCAACTACTACCGACCTACAAACACTGACTGTGTACTATAATCTCTTTGTCTTTAAATATCTCATAAAGCAGGATGCACACTTGTTTTATCATACTTTTCTAGCATTATTATTTTTTGATCTAACAAGATGGATTTACCTTTTAACTTCTTTGGCTAAATACTTATGAAGGTAGCACCATCTTGATCAACCGGGCCTGAGATAAACAACTTCCATAACACGAAAACGATAAATCTTTTCTTGACCATTCAACCAATGTCATACCACCAACGATGTACCCAAAATAAGCTACCTCGCCACGATTTCAATATCATGGTTTTTGACTTGCATCAAAGTACCTAATCAAATGATACAAATTGGTAATGGTATCAAGTTAGGATACCAATACACATGTCCATAGATAGGAACAACCAATGACACCCAAAACATGTGGTGTTCCTATTGGAAAGTCTGTCCTCATTATCTCAATACTAGAGATCACCAAGTGAGAACTTCATGAGAAGAAGTCTCAATGCATATAAGCCCCCAACACCTAATAGTCAAACATCAACTGTTTCCAGTCAGTAAGATGTATCTAGACTATATGACATTAGTTTAAGACTAATGTCATAGCATATTGAGATTCTCATTATATCATGGGGTCTGATATAACCTTTTGATATGATAATTCATCTAGGACATTACCATTAAATAGTGGATGCAAAAAATTCTACACTATAATGGTAAGAATAAATCACGTATAGCTAACTGTATACATGATATGGTAATCAAAATTATTGCATAGTTGGGTCTAGGTCACCCACTATTTCAACACTCACCACCTTCCTTATTCACCGCTTTAAACGAAATGTATCACACATATCCAGACTGGAGTCGGTGGAGGGATTTGGCATCACACGTTTTCGTAAGGTCCTACAGTAGGTCACTCCGAGGGTGTCGAATGATTTCCAGCGACCATAAGACCATCCCATCAACTCCACATTTAATGGATTATGTTCAATTAATTGGATTTTTAATCATTCATACATCCTAAGGGACATTCATATTGTCATACTAGCATGTCCAAGGGACTTTGTGAGATTAGGGTGCCTGTTAAAATGTCTTCACGTGATCTCAGGAGACTTTTCTGGGACCTTTTGTGAGATCAGGATGGTGAGTTTCATGTGTTTTATGACTGAAAGAGTATCTCTCATTTACACTTATTTATATTTCCTTAATTTACAAGGGCCTGGGGGCTTGCAAGTTTTCCTGAGTGTTGTCAAGGAAAATCATTTTACCCATAAGTGATGCATCATGTGACCAAAAAAAGGTCTGGTGGTGATGCATTAACACTTCATGGATATACCCTTCCACTTATTTTTTGAGACAAAGGTGAAGCGTAATAATTATTATACATCTATGGATATTTTTATGTGATGGAGGTGACATGTCAGCAGACTCTTACGTGACTAGGCGGACATGTCACCGGGGATTCTGCGGTGTTTTGCGGGCCACTTAGGTCACAACACATGATTTTTATGACAAAAATAGGCTCCCAACTTTCCCCTTTTTATTTTATTTTTTTATTTTAAAATTTTTATGGATATTGTGAGGTTTTATGGGTGTCATCTAAGACAATCACTCTACCTATTAGCGATCTGTTGAGTAATATTTACAACCACAAGAGGCTCATAACTTTTGGATATTTTATTTCTATTTTCCAAGGATTATTGGAAGGTTTTTTAAGGCTCCTTCCACCAAAAAATTCACATAAATAGGATGGTTCTGGTCTGGATACTGATACATGATTAATGAGTGTTTAGGATGAATCCTTAAGAACATGGAGGCTTTGTCAAAGGGACTTCACAGACCCTTCCGTAGGCAATGCACTGTGCGTGGCCATTTGCATGACCTTCTACATGTCATCATATGATGCGTCTCATGGGGGTTCACGTGATCCACATGATCATGGAAACCTTTCTATTCTTTTTCTTTGTGAGTAAAATAATACAAATATTATGGTATTTCTTCTTTTGTGAATTTTTCAATGTTCATTTGGTGGGCTTGAATAGATAGAGACATGGTATTCTAATGACATGGTCTCCACTTGATAAATCTCAGCTATATATACTTCTATCTCAAACTACTACAATATATAGAGGTCTTCAGTGAGTGACTCCCTAAGTTATTTTTAAATATGGAGCACATGTAGGATTGAGATATTGGTTGTTACAATTTACAGTTTTTTCATAATGTCATATTTTGTGCCATAGGTCATCACTTCCTAATATGGGTCTTCTCCTAAATATGTGGTTTATGATTTGAGTCATTCAAGGTGTAAAGTCTTGGTTCTTATGCAGAGGTTGAGGGAGAATATACTACCAATGGCTCAGGTTTCACCAGACTTCCCTATTGTCTGGGATGATCAGATAATCACACACCCACTAGGTGGTCATTTAAGAAAATTGGGTGTGGATGACTGTTGGAGGGTTTTAAGACACATTTATTCCTATTTGGTCTTTATGGATGATTTTACCATGGGCCTCAGCTATATATATGTCCTCTATGGGTATGTGACCAAAATATTAGGTCTGACCATGCCCATGCTATCCCCTTTATCCTCAGTTCTTGTAAGTGTACCCTCCTATTCCCCAATTTCATGTAGAGAACTCATACTTGGAGGCATATTCATCATAGGAGAAGAGATTTTACAAATGTATAATATTGAAAGAACCAAATATGATCCATTTTTTGGGGAAGACCTAAATCCATGTACTTCACCATGGTTGTCGACCAGGTTACCAACCAACTGTCCTTCTGGAAAGGAAAATCCCTCTCCATGGCTAGCAGAATCTGTCTTGTGAAATCTAACATTGTCTCTAAAATTTTCTACTTGATGATGATATATAAATGGACTACCAGTATCCTTAATAAAATTAACGTTTCCATCAAAAACTTTGTTTGGACTGGCAGCATTCTTGAAAGGAAGTTTGTTACCATACCCTGGTCCACCTGTTGTAAACCTCTTGAGAAGGGTGGTCTTGGCATAAAAAATATCAAACTCTTTAATGAGGCCCTTCAAGACAAAATCACTTTGATATTGATAAATAAAAACTCCAACTCCATTTATTTTCTTAAAAATAAGTTCCTCGTGAAGTTAAAGAAAGGCAATTTGAACTATGTTAACTCTTCGATCTGGCCATCTATTAGGATATCCTTCGCCAACATCATGAATAATTCTAGATGGATGGTTAGAGTAGACAATTCCATGAATTTTTGGCTAGATAACTGGACTAGAACCCCCCCTTCTAACCATGTTATATCCTAATTCTCCTCCTGATAACACCACCTGATCTATTAAGGATGTGGTAAAATCTTGTAATTTCATTTTTCCAGACAATATTATGCATGTGGTTGATAATTACCCTTACTACAACTCTGATGATTTCCTTATCTGGGAGCCTGCCCATAATGGTGTTCTTGATTCCACATTTTTTTACAACCACAATTTCAATAATTTTGACCCTATCTTTTATTGGTTGAAATCCTTTGACAAACCCAAGATTAAACCCTCCAGACTCAATCTTGTTTGGAGTATTGGTCACAACCATATTTTTACTGAGGTTTGTCTTCAGACTTTTGGTATCCATCTTTTCTCTAAGTGTCAGTTCTATCACCAGCATAGATAGGATACCGATCATCTATTTTTGTCTTGTGCTACGACTTCGACTCTTTTGAATTATATTATTGACATGTTTTACAGCAGATGGTTATTCCTAGAATTGATTTGTTCCCAAATAAAATATTGTTTGGAGATTGATTTTTTGTCGAAACTCAAGAATCTCTTCTTAACCCCTATTTACGAGCTACTCCATGTGATCTGGTATGATATAAATGCTATTATTCACAAAAACTACTCACTTAATCTTAATGCAGGTCAGATGTGGATTTTCATTGCAATTAGGGATGTGACCTCGATTCAGAAATCTTTTTGTGACAGCACCATTGGAGACATTGATATCCTTCACCGACTTAGGATCGAAGGTCTTTACGGGCATCCGAGGCACACCTTTGAGGTGTTCTGGAAAGATCTGCTCCCAGGATGGATCAAAGTTAATGTTGATGGTGCTTCTAAAAGAAATCTGAGACCCTCGGGATGCGGTGCTATCTTCAGAGTCTTTCTTGGACATTATCATGGATGTTTCTTTGGTAGCTACGGTTCATCCTCCTCTTTGGAAGTGTAAATGTTGGCTGTGATTCACGCAATTGAATTTGTTAAGAAAATGGGTTGGAACAACATATGGATTGAAAGTGACTCAACCACTACTGTCCAATCTATTTGGAATGGTGTGGTGCACCTTTCATGCCCGCTTACCACCCATTGGATGAACTGCCTTGATTTTCTTCTGGATATTAGAAACATTGTCACTCATTCCTTTTGTGAAGTGAACATGATTGCAAACAGGCTTTCCAACAAGGGAATCAATCAGAGCATTACATGGATTGATGATATGCCTGTTTCTTTTCTCCCTCTCTATGAAAAATATTGCAATAAAATACCCTCCTTCAGACTCTTTTAGTTCCTTTCTTTATTTATAATAAATCATATCATGGTCTTTGTCTGAGGCACCTCCTTTTAAAAAAAATCAAGAACATGTTCATTTCAGAAGGAGTATGATTTTTTCATACATTCCTAAAATATCGGGTGACCCATATTCTATTTTTCTTCATTATGAGGGAAATTTTTTGTTTTTTCTACTTGATAGGAAGTATTAGGTAGTTTGGGACCTACTTAGGAGCTTGGATAGTAACTGCTATTGGTTTGAGAGTGATAGCTACAACTTCTTCTTTGCCAAGACTTTTTCCCTATGATGAGGTCAAGTGCCTAGATTTAGATTAGGTTCACTGAATGGAGTATTCCAAATGTTGGGATATTTATATGAACTCATGGAACCCACCTAGATACTTCATTGGGATCATAGGTGCTTATAACTCATCACCGAGATTTTCAGCACATAACTCTAGTAATTTTTCTTGTGATAGATAAATGTTGATTGAATTGGTTAAACCTTTACATCTAGATATGAATCCAAATACCCTTCTATTTTCACATTGATTTTATATCATTAGGTTGAAAATTGTAATTTTCCTTAGCATGGAGATGATCTGATAAAGGAATTGACGATAAAGTTCTTCCCATCCTACAATTGATTCTTTTGGATGGCTACAATACCAAACAAAGGCTATCCCTATTTGAGTATGTACAAAACACCTCATCTTTATTCCTCCTTTTGATCTTGGGGACCCATAATTGGCCCACATCAGGAGATAAAGTGTGTGAGATGTTGTTCAGGGTCTTCTGTACTATCAAAAGTGGACAAGGTGGGATTTTCGAAAATGGGTGGAGGCAAAGTGTCATCCACATATTCATGATATGGATTTATCTTAGGTATAATATGTGTTTTACACCCTTAAATGGATTCCATTTGATTATCCAGGGACTCTATGGCGTTAAACAGTTCCAGAGGTATTTCTGTTTGATCTACCTCCCATCTAGAGGGAGAAGGTGAGGCTTAGTGTGATGGTTTTGTCTTAATCTCCCACCAATTACCAACCCATGTGTAGAATGAGTTATTAACCTAGTGAGGGAGAGGATGTTTCTATAATGGAGGGAAGACATAATCATTTTCAACTTCCTCATTCATGTAGATTATCTTCTTAGATCCAGAGCTGATCTAAAGATCAGATGTCACTTTTGTAGGTAGATCTTCTATGGGAGGGAGAATATTCGTCTCTTCCTAAAGATGATACCCAATAGAAATATTTTCCCCGGATAGATCCATATTTATTTGTCTAATATTTTGTATCTCATTATCATATTTTGACAACTATTCCTTCATGGAAGGAACCTTGATTCCTCAAGGTGGTGATTGGGATGTAGTCATACCATTCTGTTTATCTTTGTAAGTGATCCACCAGAGAGGTGGCAACGCAATAATTAGAGGTGATAGGTTTTGGAGCCTCCTATGGTTTTAAGTGTGTGCATCCTCTGTTAGTGCATCTAGATCACCCTCCTCCCAGGGTAGGTTTCTATGTTGCAGCCTTCTATATTTTCATCTTTATCCACAAATATCTATCATGTTGATAGTGATGAAATTTACATAGGTGTATCAGGAAATAGTGGACATTCCATTACATTCAATGTAATAGGATGATTCTAAACTACCTTCATCATGGTCATTTCTCATAACCTTCTCCATATTGGGTTTTTTTTCTTACGACCTTGGTAGGGTATTATTTCCTTCTCCATACATTCATTGGGTCTTGGCCTATGAGTAATGAATTTGAGGGAGTTTCCAATCATGATTTTTGAATGGGACCCAAAAATAAGAGGGTTGTATTGTGTCATGAAGATTAAATGGGATACCGACTATATATTATTACCTTCAAAATTGAAAAATATTGATTCCATCTATGGTGATGATGATGAAGAAGATTCCCCCATCCCTATGGGTTGGGGGTTATTCAAGGCCATAATATCCATTGATTGATTCTGTTGGTGAGGATCTAGTGATTTTAGAAAAGGATTTGATGACTCCCAGGATGGACATTGAGATATTAATTCCCCCATCCCATTATAATGAGGTTGATCTGGAATCATCATTGATTTCCCTAGGATTTCCTCGAAATATAATGAACCTGGTGATGTTGATTGAGATATAAACTCCCCCAACCTAGTTGGTTGGGGTTATCTTGTAGTTGTTTTTGATATGTCCTCAATCATATTGGGAATTTATGATCTAAGGGGTTGAGGTGGTGGTAAGTATTCCCCCAACCTAGCGGGCTAGGTTTTCCCCAATATGGTTGCTATGATAGCTACTATTGCAACCTTTTTGATGTGGCACAATTGTGATCATGTAGGATCTGGGTAAAATGGCTGCCCATGGTGGGAATAATTCTTTATGGGAAGTTTTCTGGTCTATTTCAACTTTGGATTCCTTGTATGAAATACATTCACATTTCTTTAAGGGTCCCAATTTAAAGACCTGTTGGATATCCTCTCCCTCCTTTCATGATTTATTGGCACCATTAAAGTGGGGGTGGGGAATTTCTATTATAGTGTCCATCTAGATCATGCATTACCGAGTCCTCTAATTTCACCAGAGGCTATGAAATTATAGGACGTCGTGTCTGAGGGGTTATATAGTTTTAGGGGTGTGGTGAAGTGTAACTCTATATAATTACCCATCCTCAAATACATATGCATGATGTGGATTCATAGATCATCTACTGAAGAGTTGTGTTGCAATGATGGAAAGCATGTTGAATATTTGCACTATGCTTTTCTGATTTTGGATCTTGAGATATTGATAAAAATTCCAAGTCTATCGAACAATAGAGTATTTTGATGGTATGATGTTTACCCTCATATCCTGGATAAGGGAGGTTTTTATCCTTCAGTCACTGATGAGTAACCCATATATTATGGAATAGATAAAACATGCACCCCTTTTCTAGTTCATCTTGTATCTCTTAGTAATAAGTGGTGAGGGGCCAGAACATGGTGGGGAGGTTGTTTTTGGATAACTCTCTCCATATATCAATGTCACACTCCTCTTCATCATACTTACATGCCTCCATCTGGTCAGACCATAGAAGATGCTTATTGGGGATTCTTGCAGACTAGAGTGGAGTTCTACTGAAAGTTGATGAGAAACTATATGTTGTTGACCCCTACATTTTGAGAACATCTCTATAATAAGAAATTTGAGTTTTGGAAACCTCTCTATACAAAGGTATTTGGGAAATGGGAGGATTTCCTTATCAATGGGTGATATCAGTATTGGAAGGTTGATCATGGTGGATGTGAGGAGTAGAGCCCCTATAATCCATCTCCAAACTACAATGTGGAGGAATATCATGGCAATGATCATCTTATACTTCAGTTAAAGAGTCGATAGAACCTTTGGGTGTTGAAAATATGTCTCAAACTAGATTATGAACATTTTCATTGAGAATATTAGAGATATGAGGTTCATTTTTTATCATGGCCAGAATATGCCAACCTACCATCTAGAATTGTGCAGGGATATGAGCCTATTGTATGATGGTAGTTGGAACTTATTTCTAACTGTCTTGTGTTGTGGTAGTATTAGCACACTGCTAAGAATCTATTAAAATATTCCAATGAACATACTCATTATTAATAAGAATATGAGCTTGTCCCTAGGCATGTTCCATTCTCACTTTTTAAACCTTGGCCATAACGAGATTTTGATCATGATTCCATGCCTATGGAATATTCCACATTTCTTTGTGGTAGGGATATGAGCCTGCCCCAAGGCATGTGCTTCTCTCACTTGGTGATCCTTGATTTTAAAAGGAATATGATCCCAATCCAAATATTCATTCCCTGCTAGAATATTCCAAAGGACCTCCGAAATGGGAAAATGGATATGAACCTACTATTATATTACCTTGGAATGATGCTGGTACAAGTGTTCATCACCAGAAGTTGGAATATGTGCCTGGATTTTGTGATCAGTTGTAATATTCCAAGAATATTTTCTGATAGAAATATGATCCTATCCTGAGGAATGTTTCATTATCACTTAGTGAGACTTAGCTAGAATGGGGATATGAGCCTGATCATGGGCCTTTGGAGTATGTCGCTGGTCTTCATCAATTAGAATATGAGCCTTTCCCGAGGCATGTGCCCCTGACACTTGGTGACCCCCAGCCAGAACATGGATATGAGTCCAATCATGGGCCCTTGGAATATGCCACTGGAATTTTTGGATAGGTATGTGCCCCTATCTCGTGCCATGTTCCACTCTCTCCTGGTGAGCACTGATTGTAATGAGAATATGATCCTTGTTTGATGCCTCATCCTTTATTAGAATATGATGATATTACTCCTAGATGGGAGTAAGAATATATGATTTCTCTTGACTTGTTTATAATGATCAGAGTGTTAAGATACCCTGGATATTGGGATAGGAATATACACCTATCCCTATATCTGCACCTGTTTTGGAATATTCCAGATGATTTCTTTGTCTTTTTCTAAGATGTAATGAAATTTTAGCAAAGTATGCATAAGGATATAAGACTACACATTTTCGGTACCCACTATATACTATAACATATATTTGATTGAAGTAGGGATATTATCCTAATTTATTCCTACTTCTGCCACTAAAATATTCCAATGGAATTTATGTATAGGGTTAAGGATATGCACCACCCCCATGCCTACTATAGTAATATGCCCACATACTTGTTTCGAGTGAGCAGGGATATGAGCATGATCACTGGTTACTTCCAAAATATGCTGGTAGACATCATCAGCAGGAGTGGGGATATAATTCCACTCATGGTTATCCATATCCTTTTTTACCCAATGTGTCTTCCTTGTATCCTATGTGTGGTTATCGGTGGTGGCAGTGTGTTTGATGGTATCCTTAGTAGGCGACTAATGGGTACCAGTGGGATGATGTTGGTGGAGAAGGTTCATAGGATCCCTCCTCGACAGCCCCTAAACCATAAGAGATCCGTATTTGACTCCCTAGTCCACCTTTATTAGATATTGAAGGTGGTTATTGTCACACCCTAGGGATAAGCTTCAAAAGCAATTGGCCATGAAAACAAGGGCCACTGGCTTCGCTGCATCTTTCCTTGGATGATGAGGAATAATCAATTTTATCACTTTTAAACCCTCATGGTAATATTTAATGGTAAATATTATACCACATAAATGGTATTCTTAGACCATTGTGTTCACCACCTAATATTGAAGATGTCGGGCAAGTACGGTCATCTTGTGACCCACAAGGGTTGTAGCCATAGATGATTTTCCAAAACGATCACTGGATGAAGAAATTTTTAGGGATTGGGGTACTATTAATGATATCCTTATCTGGAGTCATGCAGACAACAAGGAACAATGTCACTAATTTGTGAAATTTCATAGGCCCGATTCATGCTCAATAATATATGCATGGATAACAAAATTTTCCATTTATTCCCTATAGAACCATTCTTATCACATAGAATTTTCAAAGAAATCATGGAAATATTTAATGGGAACCCTGTTTACATAGGATCATCTAAAGATTCATTTCAATCTTACTATCTTTCATTCATGTAGCATATTCCAACAAAGTGGCCTGAGAATTTGAAAACTGACTATCCTGCTATCTGAGGGTTCCACATTAGGAAAATTAATTTTTTGAAAGAATATGAAAAGAAAAATGTCCTAATTATTGATTAACTGATCATTTTGTTACTTGAGATATTCACATCAGGTTTAGCATTTTTGTTTTGATGGAAAAGGCAAAAGATGAGGTGAATTTGGTTTAGAATGATGGTTGATTGTGGGGGGTTTAATTTCTTACATAGTCATTGATGTCGAGTCACCATTTTTGTTCTTAATAGAAACTCCCTATGTTCCCCAAATACATAACTGGGTGTAGACCTAATTTCCAAAGGTAGGCGGTCAGATGGGGTTTTAGAGACAATGATGTTTAGTAACTCACATTAGTTTATAGGATCAGAGGTTGGGCTTATCACACCCTTTAGGGGGAATTTTTTCTTACTATGGGACTCTCTTATAGATTTAATATTTTCTTGTAAAGATCTTCCTAATCACAATACAAGACCAATTACCCTAACAGAATGATCATAGGTTAACCCCTTTTATGTGTAGAATAAGGGGATCTCATTATTGAATCCATCTGTATATATTTGAGGTTCTTCATCCATTTCCAAGTAATGAGTAGTTGATTATATGTTGAAGCTGCATAACCATGTACTTCAAAATTTTCTTCCATGTTGGGGGTCAGTTACTATTCTGAGGGGGGGTATTAATCCACTATGAGGAATCCTATTTATCCTTTCCATTGTAGGAATCAAAACCCATGTATTTTGTTAAATCACATGTAGTTTTACATCATGCAGAAAGGAAATATGCTTAGGCACTTAGGCACCATGTATTCATGGTTGAGTCTCCATGGGACATCTTACCTATCCTGATTATGGTAGGAATGAGAGTTATTATAGTCTATTAATACCCTTGGGATTGGAACCATGGTAGATACCCTTATATGGAGGTAATCATAACATGCCATTCATCAGGGCTTACACACTAAGGTTTCCCAAGATGTTGGAGATTCATGATGCGAATGATATAACCATTGGAACTTCCTAAGTACACATGATCCATGATTGGTGTGAGAAACAAGGGGTAAAAAAAATAAATCTCACTACATATTGATGTAGGACTTATGTAATGGGAAAACCCTTTGGATGTTTAACATGGAGCTCGAGACTTAATAAGGCATCCTACATATCCTAGTTATAGTAGGTATCAAAGTCATTTTAGTTTATTTGGATCATATGTCCGTTGATGGATGAGATAGAATGATCGGTCCATGGGAATGATTGATTATTGATGTTTGAAATGTTGGAGACATGTGGGGATTTGCATCCATGTGTATGCTAATTTGAGATCAGGCCTTAGGCATACATCCTATGTATCCTGGTTATTTCAGGAATAAAAGTTCTCATAGTTCAATATATTGGGGATTACACACTGATGTTTCTCTTAGTGAATGACATGATAATCAAAATTTCTTAATCCCATGTGATCTATTCTCAGTGTGGGAAACAAGGGATGGAAAATGTATAATATTACTACTTGTGGATGTGGGAATTAAGTGTTGGGATTACCCTTTAGATGGTTAATATAGAGATTGGGCCTCGAAGAGGCGTCGTACATATCCTATTTATGGTAGGAAGTAGAGTCATCATAGTTCTCTTGGTCGAGGTTTTCACACTGATGTTTCCCTTTATGGATGGTGGAAAAGGTTATCAAGTCCTAGTATAACTGATTTACCTGGCCTGTATGTTTACATGATATGAGTTTATTTTCTACTAGACATGCCTTGATTGTCTTCTTGACATGTCAGAGGATGTATGACCAGTATAAATATAATCACATGATCCAGTTGGCTTGTCTGAGGTACATCACATAACATAGATGGAATTTCTAAAGGCTATTGTGTTATCATGGCTAACTTGTCCAGAGGACATCATGAGACCTTTTTGGGTGATCTTGGAAGTCATTTCATGATCTTGACTGCCACTCTTAGAGTTCATTGCATTATCTAGCTAACTTGAACTGGTTTCATCATGAAATTTGGGTGAAACTCTTAGAGGGTGTTGTGAGAGTCAATGCGACATGCATGGAGGGTGATGCATGATCTAGGATGACATGTCTAGAGGGATTTGCAAAATCCAACTGAAATTTTTGGAGGACATCACAAGATCTGTCTATTTTATCTAGAGGATGTAATGAGAGAAAGTTGATATACCCTGGTACTATCATAAGACTTAGTTAAAATGTATTGGTGCCACCATATGAGTCGGGAAACATTTCTAAAGGACACCAAAGGGTTTGGATCGCAAGACCAAAGGGTTTCATGATACTTGGGAGTCATGTTCAGGTGGTTCCATGTGACTTTCTCTAACATGTACGGAGGACTTCTCATGATCCAAATTAAATACCAAAGGAGAATCGTGAGATCTAGATGACATGTTCTAGTGCTGTCGTAGTACCCGAGTGGTTCGCATGAAGTCAATAAGGATCTATGAGTATGTTATTCACATTAGTCTCCCTTCACTTTAGTATTTATTCTAACATTTTATTGAAAATTCATTACATTTGTTTAGTGTTAGCTTGTTTTAAGTCTCATTTGATCTATAAGATATGTGGGATGTTCTTCCCTTGAACCACCATATGTCCATCATGTGATTTATGAGTGATCACCCTATGTTTCTATACATGCCTCATGATTGCTCCAACCATTCTTCAGATCATACCTGATGGGAAGATTTTCTGGTCATGAGATCAGCTGCTGCAAGAAATCCACTCTAATATATGGGTGATCAAATGATAGGTTCCATGTAAAAGTCCTTTATTTATCTTCATGCGGGTTTGTGGGATTTATAGGCCTCTCCACCCTGATTATGTGTCGTTTTGTGTGGCGTGAATCACAAAAATCTAGTATAGAATCAGTGGATAGAATTGATGTCATGCATTTCATGAGATCCTTTTGTAGGACATTATAGGGAAATAAAATGATTTTTAGTGACCGAAATACTATAACTTATATGCCCCATTTATTGGAATATATCCAATTAATGGGGCCTTACCTAATCATGTGGGCATGCTGAGGGGCTTTCACATTGTTAGGCTGACATGTCTATGGGCCATTGCGAGATAAGAATGCCAACTGAAATACCTTTGCATGATCATTATGAGACTTGTCTAGGACCTTTTGAGATACAAGGATGGATTTCCATGGGGTATTTGTGAGATAAGTCTGTCATGTTGAATGGATTTTGTGAGGTCTTACAGAGCACACAAGTTCATCATGTGAATTTTACAACTGCAAGAAGCTCTCATCATCCCCCTTTTGTTATCTTTTTTTTATTTCACAAAGGATGGGGGTCTCATGACATTGCATGAGTGTTTTCAAGGATAATCACTCTCACCATTGGTGATGCATCATGTGACCAATAATGGGTCCTACGATGATTTTCGATCATTTCATGGAAAATTCCTCTTGTTTTTTTCTTAAAGCTGGAGAGGGATCTCAAGTCAGTATAGACACGTCTGAATCCCTTCATGTGATGGGGGTGATATGATAGAGATCTCTTGTGCAACCAAACAGACATGTCATTGGGGTCTATGTAGTGTATCACAAGTTGCGTGTGTGTGTGGCATGATTTTTATGACCATAATAGGCTCTCATCATTCACTCTTTTATTTCCCTCATTTATGTGTCAAAGGATTGAGGATATTGCAACATTGCATGAGTGTTGTAAAATATAATAAATCTCCCCATAGGTGATGCATCACATGACCAAAAAGGGTATTATGGTGATGTGAAAGAATTGTCATGGATAAACACTTCTAGTTGTTTTTGGAGCCAAATGGGGAGAGTGTTATGGCCTAGAGATTTTTGAATCCTTTCGTGTGATAGGGGTGACATGTCAGCAAGTTATTGTGTAGTAAAGAGGACATATCATTGGGGCTTGTAGTGTCTCATGAGATGCCTCAGTACATCACCTTAATTTCATGACCAAAAGAGGCTCCCTCCTTTTGGATATTTTCTCCCAGTTTTCCAAGTATTTTTGGATAGTTTTTTAGGTGTATACCACCTAACAATTAATGTGACTTGGGGGTTTTCGTTTAGAAAACACCTCATAATCAATGAGTGTCTGGGACAAATTTTCCAGAACAAAAGAAATTTTTCAAAGGGGCTTCATGGGATCTTACATAGGTTATTCATTGTGAATGAATCTTTCATGTAACCTTATAAAGGTATCATAAGCACATGTCACTTGGAGGCTAATGTGATCCACGAGTTTTGACCATCTTTTCTTCCTTTGTTTTGAGGGGAAAATAATACCCATATTTAGGTATTTCTTCCCTTGTAAATTTTCTAGTGCCCATTTAGTGGTAATAAACATATATTTATATATATTCTTCAACAATTAATAGCAATAACACCTTTTAAATCCATATTTATAAATTATAATGACCATAATATGGACATATGATGTTGGATTGTGTCTTCATTTGTGGATTTGGGACTGTAATGACACCCTATTCTCATTTTAAATAATTTTTTTTCAATTGGAATAAAATCATCACGTGTCATTCTAATACCAATTGATGGTACTGGGTGTTTAATAGAACCCCAAAAAATATTGATTTTAAAAATTTTCTATTGAAAATCGACATAACTATATTTTCATCGTTGAAGCACTACTCGGTTACAACCCAAGGATCTCCATATGAATAATTTAAGCACAAAAATAAAATGAAGAAGTAACTATTTTGATCCGAAGACATGCTCAAAATATGCCCTTCATTGGTGATCATTTCTCAATGGATCTAAATTTGAATCCATCTAGATTGTCCACACACACTTCAAAATCATGTGGGAACATCGATCAACAGAATCCATGTGCTAGCATAGAGTTCTAATGACACCTTTGATGACTTGACGATCATCGCTACTCTGTTTCATCATCTATGAAGAAGTACAACAATCGAGTGTATGGAATGAGAGTGTTTCAATCTATGAATCGGGAAAGATAAGAGAGAGAGGCTCTCACCATTTAATATTTAACAGTAACTATCATGATATCATTTTTCTCTATTTATAATGAATCAATAAATAACCAGTGTAAACTCTCTGATACCAGAATATTTACTTCTTCTTAGATAAACCATAAATGAGGTGTTATGACCACCTAACTAGGTTATAAAAATTATTTACATTTTTATATCATTATTATAATATAACAAATATATTCCATGATAAAATAGAGTCAATAACTTTGATCGTCATTCCCATAAATCTTAAACAAACCTTGAATATAAGAATAATATTCGTTCGTATAATCTTTTTCTTGTGTTTACATTAATTCTTATAAATACATTTAATAAAAAAATTCAACTCTATTTTTCTATACTTGAATAAAAATGAATTTATTTTTTTCATTGGTGGTTGTATATCCTCAAACATATCCTAGACCCCAGTGGTGCGGCCCACCAAGTCTTAAACTCCTATTCACCATAATAGGGAAAACATCCAAATACACTATTGTGTGTGACCCTCTAGGCCTATATATCAATAGTAGTGAATACCATTCACAAACCAAGAGTGGAGTCTAAAACTCATCAATTCCCCTAAATATATAAGAAGTAGTTATATCAATTACAACCAACCTACAAACACGTACTGTGTAATATAATCTCCTTATCTTTAGATATATCTTAAAGAAGGATGCACACTTCTATCATCATACTTTCTTGATTTATTTTTTGTTGATATAACTAGATGGATTTACCATTAACTACCATGGACATGTATTTATAAAGGTACTACCATTATTTTCAACAAAGCCTGAGATATCACTTCCTCAACTCGGAAGTGAAAAATCTTATCTTTATCATTCAACAAATGCCAGACCACAAATGATGCACCCAACACAAAATAACTCTCCACAACATCATTGACATGGAATTTCCATGCATAAATGTACATTATCAAATCACACACATTAATAATTATCTCAATTTAAGAGACCAATACACATGTCCATAGATAGGAACATCCAATGACACCCAAAACATGTGGTGTTCCTGTTGTCGAGTCTGTCCTCACAAACTCAAATAGAAGAGATCACCAAGTGATAACATCATGAGAATAAGTCTCAATTCTTATGATTCCCCAACACATGATAGTAATAAATATACCTGACTATTCAGTATGATGTTTCTAGACTATAGGATATATATTTAAGATTAATTTCATAGTATCTTTAGGTTCTCAAGATATACTGGGATCTTTTATAACTTTTTGATATGAAAATTAATCAATGGAAATTCTCATTAAATAGTGTAAATATAAATATCTAAACTATAATGGTAAGTAAAAATCATCAATATCTCACTGTATACATGAAATGGTAATTGAAAAGAACAATAGAGTTGGGTTCAGGGCACCAACTGTTAGAATTTTTTTGTAGGGATTTAAAGGGATTTAAAGGGTTTTGAAGGGAGTGAATGGTTTTTTAGGTTATAGAAGTGGGTAAAGGGTGAAGTGTTGAGGATTTAGGGCTTAGGTAGTAGGAAGTAGGGTTTAGGGTTTTGATGGATTTTAAATGGGTTTTAAGGGTATGAAGTGTATTTGGGTTATATTTTTAATGGTTTTAAAGGGTTATGAAGGGAGTTAAGGGTTTTTAAGGTTTTTGAATATGGGAGAGGGTGAATTGTTGAGATTTTAGGGTATAGGGAGTAGGGTTTAGGGTTTGGATGGATTTTAAAGGATTTTTAAAGGGTTTTAAGGGTATGAAGTGTAATTTGGTAGGGGTTTTAAGGGTTTTAATGGGTTATAAAGGGAGATAAGGGTTTCTAAGGTTACAAAAGAGTGGATAGGGTGAA
This sequence comes from Viscum album, assembly GCA_963277665.1. Classification (NCBI taxonomy): domain Eukaryota; kingdom Viridiplantae; phylum Streptophyta; class Magnoliopsida; order Santalales; family Viscaceae; genus Viscum; species Viscum album. The sequence goes on along the minus strand of OY728121.1, from coordinate 1,950,267,060 downwards.
TGTTTTAGTGTTTTGGGTATAGGGATTAGGGATTAGGGTTTAGGGTTTTGGATTTGGAAGGATTTTAAATGGGTTTTAAAGATTTTTAAGGGTATGAAGTGTATTTTTGTAGGGTTTTAAAGGTTTGTGAAGGGAGTGAATGGTTTTTAATGTTATGTATGTGTGATATGATGAATTGTTGAGGGTTTATGTTATAGGTAGTAGGGTTTGAGGTTTAGGGTTTAGAAGGATTTTAAAGGATTTTTAAAGGGTTTTAAGTGTATGAAGTGTATTTTGGAAGGGGTTTTTAGGGTTTTAAAGGGCTATGAAGGGACTGAAGGGTTATCAACATTAGTTAAGAGGGAATATAGTGTTGGTTTTAGGGTTATGGTATTGGGAGTAATGTTTAGGGTTTAGGGTTTAGGGTTTGGAAATATTTATTAGGGTTTTAAGGGTATAAAGTTTTTTTTGTAGGGGTTTTAAAGGATTATGAAGGGATTAAAGGGTTTTTAAGGTTAATTAATATGATATAGGGTGAATGGTTGGTGTTTTAGGGTATATGAAGTAGGTTTTTGAGTTTGGTATGATTTTAAAGGGTTTTCAAAAGGTTTTAAGGGCATGATGTGTATTTTGGTTGGGTTTTTAAGGGTTTTAAATGGTTAGGAAGTTTGTGATTGGTTTATAAGGTTATTAATGTGTGGATAGGGTGAATATTTTTTGTTTTAGGGTATAGGTACTAGGGTTTAGGTTGGAAGGATTTTAAAGGGTTTTAAGGGTATAATGTGTATTTCCGTAGGGTTTTCAAGGATTTTAAAGGGTAATGAATGGAGTGAATGGTTTTTAAGGTAATGGAAGAGGGTATATGGTGAAGGGTTTAGGTTTTAGGTTTTAGGGTTTAGGGTTTTTAAGGATTTTTATGGGATTATAAAGGGTTTTAATGGTATGGAGTGTATTTTGGTAATGTTTTTAAAGGTTTTAAAGGTTTATAAACAGAGCGAATGATTTTTAAGGATAGGTAAGATGGTATAGTGAGAATAGTTTAGGGTTTATGGTATTGAGAGTATGTTTTATAGTTTAGGATTTATAGTTTGGAAGGGTTTTAAAAGAGTTTTATAGGTTTTTAAGGGTATGAAGTTTATTTTTGTAGGGTTTTGAAGGGTTTTAAAGGGTTATGAAGGGAGTAAAGGGTTTTTAATCTTATGGATGAGGGTATAGGGTGAGGATTTGATGTTTTACAGTATAGTTACTAAAGTTTATGGCTTAGTATTTAAAGATTATGGTATATGGAGTAGGGTTTAGGGTTTAGTGTTTTTGGGTTTGCAAGGATTTTAATGGTTTTTAAGGAGTTTTAGGGGATTAATGTGTGTTTTTTTAACGTTATAAAGGGTTTTAAGGGTTCATGAAGGGTGTGAAAGGTTTTTAATGTTACGTATGAGTTTATTGGGTGAAGGGTTGGGGGTTTAGTGTATATTTAGTAGGTTTTCTTGTTTAAGGTTTAGGGTTTAGAGTTTGGAAGGATTATAAAGGGGTTTTAAATGGTTTTAAGTGTATAAAGTGTATTTTGGAAAGTCTTTTAATGATTTTTATGCTTTATGAAGGTATTTAAGGATTATAAACGTTCATTAAGAATAGATAGGGTGAAGGGTTGAATTTTAGGGTATAGAGAGTGGGGTTTATGGTTTAAGGATTAGGGTTTGGAAGGATTTTAAAGGGGTTTTAAGGATATAAAGCATATTTGGGTTGGGGTTTAAAGGTTTATGGAGGGATTTAAGGATTTTTATGGTTAGGAAATAGTGTCTAGGGTGAAGTTTTTAGGGTTTTTATTATATGAATTGGGGTTTGGGTTTTTGAGTTTTGAATGATTTTGAAGGGGTTTTGAATGGTTTTAAGGGTATCAAGTGTATTTCAGAAGGGGTTTTAAAGGATTTAAGGGTTATAAAGGGATTTAAGGATTTTAAGGTTAGGTAATATGATATAGGTTAATGTTATTATGGTTTAGGGTATAGGTAGTAGGGTTTAGGGTTTAGGGTTTGGAAGGATCTTAAAGGGGTTTTAGAGGGTTTTAATGATATAAAGTATATTCTGTTAGGGTTTTAAGGGTTTTAAAGGGTTATGAAGGGAGTTAAGGGGTTTAAAGGTTACTTAAGATAGGGTAAGGTGAAGGGTTTTTGGTTGAGGATATAGGTATTAGATTTAGGGTTTAAGGTTTGGAATGATTTTAAAGGGTTTTAATGGGTTTTAAGTGTATGAAGTAATTTTGGTATAGTGTTTAAGGGTTTTGAAGGGATATGAAGGTAGTTAAGGGGTTTTAATGTTAGTTTAGATGGGACATAGTGGGGTTTTTATGGTTTAGGGTATAGGTATTTGGGTTTAGGTTTTAGTGTTTGGAAGGATTTTAAAGGGGTTTTAAGGGTATGATGTGTATTTTGGTAGGGATTTTAAGGGTTTTAAAGTTTTAAGAAGTTAGTGAAGGGTTTTTAAGTTTAGGTAAGAGGTAATAGGGTAATGGTTTGATGTATTATGATATAGGGAGTAGGGTATATGGCATAAGGTTTAGGGTTTGGAAGGATTTTAATGGGTTTTTTTAATGGTTTTAAAGGATATAAAGTGGATTTGGGTAGGGCTTTTTAGGGGTTTTATTAGATATGAAGGGATTTAAGGATCTTTAAGGTTTGTAAATAGTGTATGGGGAGAAGGGTTGAGGTTTTATGGTATATGTAGTAAGTTTTATTGTTTAAGGTTGAAGGTTTGGAAAGATTTTAAAGGGTTCTTGAAGCGTTTTAAGGACATGAAGTGTCTTTTGGTTGGATTTTTAAGGGGTTAAATTAGTTATGAAGGGAGTTAATGGTTTTAAAAGTTATGTAGGAGGGTATAAGATGATTTTTTTCTGGTTTTAGGGTATAGGGAGTTGGGTTTTGGATTAGGATTTAGGGGTTGGAAGGATTTTAAATGGGTTTTAAAGTATTTTAAGGGTATGAAGTGTATTTTGGTAGGGGTTTTAAGGGGTTTAAAGTGATATTAAAGGAGTGAAGGTTTTTTAAGGTTATTTAATATTTTATTGGGTGAATCTATAAGTGTTTGATTATATGGATTATGGTTATATTTTAGGGTTTAGGGTTTAGGGTTTGGATGGATTTTAAAGGGATTTTAATGGGTTTTAAGTGTATTATGTGTATTTTGGTATGGTTTTAAAGGGTTTTAAAGGGTTGTGAAGGTAGTGAAGGGTTTTTTAGGTTAAATAAGAGTGTATAGGTTGAATTTTTGAGGGTTTAGGGTATATTGAGTTGGGTATAGGGTTTTGGGTTTAGGGTTTGGAAGGATTTTAAAGGGGGTTTAATGGGTTTTAAGTGTATAAAGTGTACATTGGTAGGGTTTTAAGTGTTTTAAAAGTTTATAAATGGAGTGAATGATTTTTAAGGTTATTTAATATGGGATATAATGGTAATTTGATGATTTATGATAAAGGTAGTAGGATTTAGTGTTTAGGGTTAGGGTTTGGAAGGATTTTAAAGGGATTTTAAAGGGTTTTAAGTGTATAAAGTGTATTTTGGTAGTGTTTTTAAGGGTTGTAAAGGTTTATGAAGGGGGTGAATGGTTTATATGTTTATGGAATAGGTCATAGGGGTTTGGATTGAGGGTTTAGGGTATATGGAGTAGGGTTTCTATTTGGGAATAATAAAGAGTTAAAAGGGTATACAGTATATTTTGGTAGGGTTTTAAGGGTTTTAAAAGGTTATGAAAGGAGTGAAGGGGTTTTAAAGTTAGGGAATTGGGGATAGCGTGATGCTTTAATGGTTTATGAAATATGGAGTTGTGTTTAGGGTTCAAGGTTTGGAAGGATTTTAAAGGGGTTTAAAAGGTTTTTAAGGGTATGAAGTGTATTTTGGTAGGGTTTTTAAGGTTTTAAAGGGTTGTTAAGGGAGTTAAGTGGTTTTAAGGTTTGGTAATATGGGAGAGGGTGGAGCATTGAGGGTTGATGGTATAGGGAGTATGGTTTAGGGTTTATGGTCTGGAAGGATTTTAAATGGGTTTTAAGGGTGTGATGTGTTTTTTGGTAGGGGTTTTAAGGGTTTTAAAGGGTTACTAAGAGAGTGAAGGATTTTTATGGTTTGGTAAGAGGGGAGAGGGTAAAGGGTTTAGGTTTAGGGTATAGGGGGTAGGTTTAGGGGTTTATCATTTGGATGGATTTTAATGGTTTTTTGATGGGTTTTAAGTGTATGAAGTGTGTTTTTGTAATATTTTGAAGGGTTTAAATGGGTTATGAAGGGAGTGATGGGTCTTTAAGTTCAAGGAAGAGGGGAGAGGGTAAAGGGTTTTCAATTTAGGGTATAGGGTGTAGGGTTTAGGGTTTGGAATTATTTTAAAGTGTTTCAAATGGTTTTATAGAAAGGAAGTATATTTTGGTTAGTTTTTTAAGGGTGTTAAATGGTTATGAATGGAATTATGGGTTTTAACGGTTAGGGGGTATGGTTGAGGTTGAAGGGTTATGGGTTTAGTGTATAGGTAGTAGGGTTTAGTGTGTAGGTATTGAAAGGATTTTAAAGGGATCTTAAAGGTGTTTAAGGGTATGAAGTGTATTTTGGTAGGGTTTTAAGGTTTTTAAAAAGTTATTATGGGTGTGGAGAGTTTTTAAGGTTGTTTAAGTGGGGATAGGGTGAAGTATTGAGGGTTTAGGTTATTGGGAGTAGGGTTTGGAAGGATTTTAATGGGGTTTTGAGTGTTTTAAGGGTATAGAGTGTAATTTTGGTAGGGGTTTTAAGGGGATTTAAGGATTATGAAGGGAGTGAAGGGTTTTTAATGTTGTGTAAGAGGGGATAGGGTGAAGGGTTACAAATTTAGGGTATATGGAGTTGGTTTTGTGGTATAGGGTATACGGTTTGGAAGGATTTTGAAGGGGTTTTAAGGTTATAATGTGTATTTTGGTAGTGTGTTTATGAAGGGAGTGAAGTGTTTTAAGTGTTTGGAAAGAGGGGATAAGGTGAAGGGTTGAGGGTTTAGGGTATAGAGAGTAAGGTTTGAGGTTTAGGGTTTTGATAGATTTTAAATGGATTTTAGAGGGTTTAGTGGGTATGAAGTGTATTTTGGTACAATTTTAAAGGGATATAAAGGGACTTAAGGGTTTTTAATGTTAGGTAATAGAGGAGAGGCTGAAGGGTTGATGTGTCAGGGAATGTTGAGTATGGTATAGGGTTTAGGGTTTAGGGTATGGAAGATTTTTAAAGGGGGTTTAAGTGTATGAATCTTATTTTGGTAGGTTTTTAAAGGGACATAAAGGGAGTGAAGGTTTTTTATATTTTTGTAATATAGTAGAGGGTGATGGGTTGAGGGTATAGGGAGTTGAGTTTAGGGTTTAGAAGTATTTTCAAGGATTTTAAATGTGTTTTAAGTGTATGAAGTGTATTTGGGTAGGGTTTTTAATTGTTTTAAATTGTTATGAATGGGGAGAAGGTTTTTTATGATTAGGTAAGAGGTTATAGGTAGAAGGGTTGTGGGTTTAGGGTATAGGGAATATGGTTTTGGGTTTAGGGTTTGGATAGATTTTAAAGGATTTTTAAATGATTTTTGGGTTATAAAGGGTATTTTGGTATAGTTTTTATGGGTTTTAAAGGATTATGAATAGAGTGTGGGTTTTTATGGTTTGGGAAGATGGGATATGGTGAAGGGTTTATGTTTTAGGGTATAAGGAGTATTTTTTTAGGGTTTGGAAAGATTTTAAAGGGTTTTAAAAGAGTTTTAAGGTTATAAAGTGCAATTTGGTAGGGTTTTTAAGGGTTCTGAGTGTTTATGAAGGGAGTGATCAGATTTTAAAGGTATTGAAGTGGGCATAGGGTGAAGTTTTTTAGGTTTAGGGTATTGGGACTTGGGTTTATGGTTTAGGGTTTGGAAGGATTTTAATGTGGTTTTAAAGGGTTTTTAGGGTATGAAGTGTATTTTGGAGGTGTTTTAAGGGTTTTAAATGGTTATTAAGGGAGTGATGGGTTTTTATTATTAGGTAAGAGAGGATATGCTGATGGTTTAAGGAATTAGGATATATGGAGTATGGTTTAGGGTATTCGGTTTGGGTTTTGGAAAAATTTTAAAGGGTATTTAAAGTGTTTTAAGAGTACTAAGTGTTTTTTATTATTATTTAAATGGTTTTAAGGGGTTATGAAGGGGGTTAAGGGTTTTAAATGTTAGGTAATATGATATAGGTGGATTTGTTTGAGGGTTTGGGGCATAGAGAGTAGGGTTTTGTGTTTTGGGTTTGGAAGGATTTAATGGGGTTTTAACGCTACGAAGTGTTTTTTGGTTGGGTGTATAATGGGTTTAAATGATTATGAAGGTATTGAATGGTTATTAATTTTAGGTAATATGGGAGAGGGTGAATGTTTGAGGGTTTAGTATATAAGGATTAGGGTTTATGGTTTAGGGTTTGGAATAATATTAATGGGGGTTTTAAGGGATTTATGAGTATATAGTAAATTTTGGTAGGGTTTTTAATATTTTAAAATAGTTATGAAGTGAGTTAAGGGTTTTTAAGGATAGGGAAGTGGGGATATGGTCAATAGTTGAGATTTAGGTATTTGGTAGTAGGGTTTAGGGTGTTGGGTTTGGAAGGATTTTAAATTCTTTTTAAAGAGTTTTAAGTGTGTGAACTTTATTTTGGTAGGGGTTTTAAGGGTTTTATAGGGTTATGAAGGAATTTAACTTTTTTAAGGTTTGGTAAGAGGAGATAATTTTAAGGGTTGATGGTTTAGTGTATAGGGAGTATGATTTAGGTTTTGGAAGGATTTTAAAGTGTTTTAAGGGTATTGAGTGTATTTTGGTAGGTTTTTTAAGTGTTTTAAAGGTAAAATAAATGAGTTCTGATTTTATTAAGGATAGAGAATATTGGATAGGGTGAAGGTTTGGGGTTTTATGGTATAAGGATTAGGGTTTAGTGTTTAGGGTTTAGGGATTGGAAGGATTTTAATGGGATTTTAAAGGGGTTTAAAGCTCTGAAGTGTATTTTGGTAGGGGTTTTAAGGGTTTTAAAGGGTTATTAAGGGATTTTAAGGTTAATAAGGTTAGGTAATAGGATTGAGGGTGATTTATATAGGGTTTGTGGTTTAGGGAGTAGGTTTTAGGGTTTTGGGTTTATGGTTTGGAAGGATTTTAATCGGTTTTAATGGTTTAAAGTGTATGTTGGTAGGGTTTTTAAGGGGTTTAAAGGGTTATGATGGGAGTGAAAAATTGTTATGGTTATGGAAGAGAGGATAGGGTGAAGGTTTAAGGGTTAAGGGTATTTAGAGTGGGGTTTAGAATTTAGGGTTTAGGGTTTGGAATGATTTTAAAGGGTTTTTAAATGGTTTTAAGGGTATGAAGTTTATTTTGGTAGGATTTTAAGGGTTCTAAAGGGTCATAAAGGAAGTGAAGGGTTTTTTAGGTTAGGAAATATGAGAGAGGGTGATGTTTTGTGGGTTTATGGTATAGTAATAATGGTTTATGTTTTAGGGTTTAGGGTTTGGAAATATTTTAAAGGGATTCTAAAGAGTTTTATGGGTATGAACTATATTTTGGTAGTGTTTTTAAGGGGTTTAGAGGGTTATGAAGGTAGTTAAGGGTTTTTAAGGTTGTGGAGGAGGTGATAAGGTCAATGGTTGATGGTTTAGGGTATAGGGGGTAGGGTTTAGGATTTAGGATTTAGGGTTTTTAGTTTGGAAGGATTTTTAATTGGTTTTTAAAAGGTTTTAAGGGTATGAAGTGTTTTTTGATGGTTTTATCTGAGTTTTAAAGGACTATGAAAGGATTGAATTATTTTTAAGGTAATATAATTGGATATAAGATTAAGGTTGTATGGTTTAGTGTATAGGGAGTAGGTTTTAGGGTTTGAAAGGATTTTAAAGACATTTTAAAGGGTTTTATGGGTATGAAGTGTATTTTGGTAGGGTTCTAAGGGTTTAAAAGGTTTATTAAGGGAGTGAATGGTTTTAGTGTTAGGTAATATGGAATAGTGTGAAGGGATGAGGGTTTGGGTTATTTGGAGTAGGGTTTAGGGTTTAGGGTCCGGAAGTATTTTTAAGGGTTTTAAGGGTATAAAATGTATTTTGGTAGGGGTTTTAAGGGTTCGAAAGTGTTATGAGGAGAGTGTAGGGTATTTGTGGTTAGGTAATTGGTTATAGGGTGATGTTTTTAGGGTTTAGAGTATAGGAAGTTGGGTTTAGGTTTTAGGTTTTACGGTTTGGATGGATTTTATAGGATTTAAGGGTATAAATTGTATTTGGTAGGTGTTGGGAAAAAATCCCTCAAGGTAGCATTGCATCATTTTTGGGTTGATTGTGTTTGTTTACAAAGTAGGTTTCCATGGTGAATTGTCAAGTTCCAGAGATGTTTTTGACAATCCATGTTGACAAAGAACCATGATAAAGGAATGGACGATCTGGAGGCGGTATAAAATAATAGATACAAGGTGGTGCCGTTTTCCTGTGTTTGCCAAATTTTTGGGTTCCAAAATTTAGAGTTTGGTGAGCATCACAAAAATTGTATCTCCTTGAAGATCTAATTTAAATATGAAAAATTCATGAATTGCGTGAATATAGGCTTCATGGATTGGATTTCGCGAAGACCAGAAGAATGTTGATGGTGATTCTTCGCGATTACGATGAGCTTCATGAACGGCAGAGTCAAAGAGAATTGCAGTGGCGAAGGGAATTGTGAGTGGAGCTTCACGGAGAAGGCGTGAAGGAATTTACGGGATGCTCCGTGATTATGACAAGCTCTGTTATTGGAAAATTTCCATGGTGCTTCGCGATATTGAGATAATTTCGGCAGAATTTTCAGAGCTTCGTGATTTGTGATGACGTGGTGCTAACTTCGCGCAGAAGATTTGAGGGTCAGTGGAATATCCTATAAATATGTCTCGACCCCCTCGAGAGAAGTAGAGAGAGTTTTTGTAGAAAATGTTTTGCTCTCGGTTCGCGAAGGTAGTTCGCGAAGGCAGTGTGCTTCACGAAAATAAGGAGCTTTGTGGTAGCTATTCTAGCTCCGCGAAAGTTGCGAGCTCTACGTTGGCTCAATGAGATTCATGAGGGAAGTCGCTCTGTGATGACTTGAGCTTTGCGAGAGTGCTTCACAAAAAGGAAAGAGCTTCACGAAGGATTGTTTGAGCTTTGCGAAATTGGGAGCTTTGCAAAGTTGGGTGCTTTGTGAAGGTAATTCCCAAAGGTTGTTGCTCAGTGTTCAGGGGAAAAGGGGTATTCATCAGTGGATGAAATTTGGAAATCAATAGAGAATATACATATAGTGAAGGATGAATTCATTAGTGGTAATGAAGAGAACTACAGGTCAATAAACTGTGAGTGGATCTTCTGAAGAAGTAGTGAGCTCACTTCAGTTGAGAGAGCAGTGAGTTCTCAAATTGTGAGTGATTGTAAACCAAGAGGGATAGTGAGTCTGCTTCGAACTTGTAAACAACAGTGTACTTATAGTGGAATTGTTACATCAACACACTACTGGTGTATGCTCCTTGTACGTAGCCCATTGTGGGTGATCCAAGTAAAAATCGTTGTGTCCTGTGCATGCTTTAAGGTTTGTTCATACTCTACATCAGGAAGGAGAGAGAAGAGGGTTTTGTCTAATAGCAAAACAAGATCAAAAGGGGCAGTCGTTTTAATCTATCATACCTTGATTCACCCCCCTCTCAGGGTATCTAGCCTAGTGGACATAACAGTAGGGGTTTTTAGTGTTTTAAAAGGTTATGAAGGGATTTAATGGGTTTTAAGGTTATGGAAGATGATATAGGGTGAAGGGTTTATGGTTTAGGGTATAAAGAGTGTGTTTTAGGGTTTGGAAGGATTTAAAGGGGTTTTTAATTTGTTTTAAGTCTATGAAATGTATTTTGGGAGGGTTTTTAAGGGTTTAAAATGGTTATGAAAGGAGTGGGGTTTTTAAGGTTTGATAATAGGGTAAAGGGTGTAGCGTTGAGGGTTTATTCTATAGGGATTAGGGTTTATGGTTTATGATTTGGATGGATTTTAAAGGGGTTTTTAAGGGTTTTATGGGTATGAAGTGTATTTTGGTTGGGTTTTAAGGGTTTTAAATGGTTACGACAGTATTTAAGGGTTTTTATGGCTAGGGAAGATGGGGGAGTTTGAAGGGTTTAAGGTTTTTGGTATATGGATTAAGGTTTAGGGTTTAGGGTTTCGGGTTTGGAGGGTTTTTAAAAGGCTTTTAGGGTATGAAATGTATTTATACAGTTAATTAAGAGTTTTAGAGGATTTTTAATGGATTTAAATTTTATGGAAGATGGGATATGGTCATGGGTTGGGGGTTTTGGGTATTTGTAGTAGGGTTTAGGGTTTAGGGTTTGAAAGGAATTTAATGGGGTTTTGAAGAGTTTTAAGGGTATTATGTGTATTTTGGAACAATTTCCAAGGGTTTTAAAGGGTTAATTATAAAGTTAATGGATTATAATACTAGGTAAGAGTGGATAGGGTGAATGGTTGAGGTTTTAGGGTATAGGGAGTAGGTATTAGGTTTTAGGTTTTGTAAGGATTTTAAAGGGGTTTTCAAGGGTTTTATGGGTATGAAGTGTATTTTGGAGGATTTTTTAAGTGGTTTAAAGTTTTATGATGGGAGTGAAGGTTTTTTGAGGTTAGGTAAGTGGGTATTGGGTGAATTTTTGAGGGTGTAGGGTATCATTGGTAGGGTGTAGTGTTTAGGGTTTAGGCTTTGGAAGGATTATAAAGGGGTTTTAAAGTGTTTAAGGGTACACAATGTATATTGGTAGGGTTTTTATGGGTTTTAAAGGGTTATGAAGGGAGTGATAGTTTTTTAGGGATAGTTTATATGTTATATTGTGAAGGTATGATGATTTAGTGTATAGGGTTTTGAAGGATTTTAAAGAGATTTTTAAAGTGTTAAGGGTATGAAGTTTATTTTTGTAGGTTTTTTTGGAATTTAAAGGTTTATGAAGGTATTTAATGGTTTTTATGGTTATAAAATGGAGTTAGGGTGTTTGTTTTACGTTTTAGGGTATATATAATGTGGTTGATAGTTTAGGGTTTGGAAGGATTTTAAAGGGTTTTAAAATGGTTTTAAGGGTACGAAATATATTTTAGTAGGGGTTTTAAGGGTTATGAAGGGAGTTAAGGGTTTTAAAGTTTAGTAAATATGAGATTGGGTGAAGGGTTGAGGTTTTAGTGTATAGGGAGTGGGGTTTAGGGTTTATGTTTCGGTAGGATTTTGAAGGGGTTTTAAAGGGTTTTATGGGTATAAAGTATATTTTGGTAGATTTTAAGGGTTTTAAAGGGTCATTAATGTAGTTAAAGGATTTTAGGTTTATTTATGGGGTGTTATAGTTGAATGGTTTATGATTTATGGTTTGGGGATTAGGTTTTAGGGTTTAGGGCTTAGGATTTGGGAGGATTTTAAAGGGTTTTAAAATAGTTTTAATGGTATTTGGTATGGTTTTTAAGGGTTTTAATGTATTATAAAGGAATTGAAGGTTTTTTAATGTTAGTAAATATGGTAGTGGGTAATGGGTTGAGGGTTTAGGGTATTGTTTGTAGGTTTAGGGGTTATATGTATTTTAAAGGGATTTTAAAGGGGTTTATGGGTATGGAGTGTATTTTGAAGGGTTTTAAGGGTATATGAAGGGAGTGAAGAGTTTTAAGGTTAGGGAAGAGGGTAGAGGGTAAATGGTTTAGGGTTTAGGGTATAGTTATACCTGTTTACATTTTAAGGTTTATGGTTTGGAAGGATTTTAAAGGTATTTTATAGGGTTTTAACGGTATGAAGTGTATTTTGATTGGATTTTTTATGTTTTTAAAGGGTTATGAAGGTAGTGAAGGGTTTCTAATTTTAGGTAATATTGTATTGAGTAACTTGTTTAGGGTTTAGTGTATAGGGAGTAGGGTTTAGGGTTTAGAAGTATTATTAAGGTGTTTTAATCATATAAAGTATATTTTGGTTTGATTTTTACGGGTTTTAAAGGGTTATAAATTCATTTAATGGGTTTTAAGGATATTAAATATGGGATAGTGTGAGGTTTTTAGTGTTTATAGTATTGAGATTAGGGTTTAGGGTTTAAAAAGATTTTAAAGGGGTTTTAAAGTGTTTTAGGGGTATGAAATGTATTTGGTAGGATTTTTAATGGTTTTAGAGGTTAATGAATGGAGTGAATGGTTTTTAATGTTAGGTAAGAGGGGTGAAGTTTAAGGGATTTGTGTTTAGGTTATAGGGAGAATGGTTTAGGTTTTGGATGGATTTTAATGGGTTTTAAGGGTATTAAGTGTCTTTTGGTATGGTGTTAAGGGTTTTAAAGGGATATGAATGGGGTGATGTGTTTCTAAGGTTAGGGAAGGGGGGACAGGGTGAAGGGTTGAGGGTTTAGGGTATATGGAGTAGTGTATAGGGTTTCTTGTTTAGGGTTTGGAGGATTTTAAAGGGTTTTAATGATATGAAGTGTATTTTGGTAGGGTTTTTATAGTCTTTAAAGGGTTATGGATGGAGTGAATGGTTTTTAAGGTTCAGGAAGAGGGTAGAGGGTGACGGTTTGAGGGTTTAGTGTATTGGGAATAGGGCTTAGGATTAAGGGTTTGGAAATATTTTTGATGGTTTTTAAAGAGTTTTAAAGTTATGAATTGTATTTTGGAAGGGTTTTAAAGGGTTAGAAAGGGAGTGAAATGTTTTTAATGTTAGGGAAGGTGAGAGAGGGTGAAGAGTGAAGGGTTTATGGTATAGGGAGTAGGGTTTAAGGTTTAGGGTTTAGGGTTTGGAAGGATTTTAAAGGGTTTCTAAAGTGTTTTAAGGGACAAAAGTGTATTTTGGTAGGGTTTTAAATGGATATGAAGGGTGTGATGGGTTTTTAGGTTATGGAATAGGGTATATGGTGAATGGTTTAGGGTTTAGGGTTTAGGGTGTAGGTGTTAGGGTTTATAGATTGGGGTTTAAAGGATTTTAAAGGCTTATTAAAGGGGCTTAATGGTATAAAGTGTATTTTGGAAGGTTTTTTAGGGTTTTTAAAGGGTTAGGAATGGAGTGAATTGTTTTTAAGGTTAGGGAATAGGAGATAGGGTTAACGATTGAGTTTTTATGGAATAGGGAATAGGTTTTAGGGTCTAGGGTTTCTGGTTGGGAAGTATTTTAAAGGGGTTTTAAATGGTTTTAATGATATGAAGTGTATTATGGTAGGTTTTTAAAGGGTTATGAATGGAATTAAGTGTTTTTAAGGTTAGGGAAGAGGGGATAGGGTTATGGATTGAGGGTATAGGATATATGTAGAAAGGTGTAGGGTTTGTAAGTATTTTAAATGGGTTTAAGGGTATAAAGTGTATTTTGGTATGGATTTGTGGGTTTTTAAGGGTTATGAGTTAATGGTTTTAAAGGTTTAGTAATAGGGAATAGGGTGAAGTGTTGAGGGTTTTAATGTATAGGGTGTAGGGTGTAGGATTTAGGGTTTAGGATTGGGAAGGATTTAAAAGAGATTTTAAAGGTTTCTAAGGGTACAAAGTGCATTTCAGTAAGGTTTTAAATGGTTTTAAAGGGTTATGAATGGAGTGAAGGGTTTTTAAGTTTGGGAAATATGGGATTGGTTGAAGGTTTTAGGGTTTAGGGTATAGGTAGTAGGGTTTAGGGTTTAAAGTTTTCTGTTTGGAAGAATTTTAAAGGGATTTTAAAAGGTTTAAAGGTTATGAAGTGTATTTTGGTAGGGGTTTTATGGGTTTTAAAGGGTTATAAAGGGAGTTAAGGGTTTTTATGGTTGTGGAAGAGGGTATAGGGTAAATAATTTAGGGTTTTGGGATTAAGTTTTGGAAGGATCAGTAAGGGTTTTTAAAGGGTTCTTAAGGTATAAAGTGTATTTTGGTATGGTTTTAAGGATTTTAATGGGTTATGAAGGTAGTTAAGGGTTTATATATTAAGGGAATAGGGGATATAGTGAATATTTGAGGGTTTAGTGTATAGGGATTAGGGTTAGGGTTTAGGGTTCAGAAGGATTCTAAAGGGTTTTAAGGGTATGAAGTGTATTTTGGTACGCTTTTTGAGGCATTGAATGGATTATGAAGAGATTTATGGGTTTTTAATGTTAAGTAATATGGTATAGGGTCAAGGTTTTAGGGTTTATTATATAGGTAGTAGGGTTTGGTGGTTAGGGTTTATGTTTTTGAAGGATTTTAAAGGGGATTTAAAGGATTTTAAGGAAATGAAGTGTATTTTTGATGGATTTTATGGGTTTTAAAGGGTTAGGATGTTATTGAAAGGGTTTTAAGGTTATGAAGATGGTAGAGGGTGAACTGTAGAGTGTTTTTGGTAATGTGAGTAGGGTTTTCGGTTTTTGGTTTTGGGTTTAGAAGGATTTTAAAGGGGTTTTAAGGGTATTAAGTGTATTTTTGGTTGGTTTTTAAGTGTTTTAAAGGGTTATGTATGTATTGGAGGATTATTAAGTTTATGGAAGATGTTATAGGGTAAAGGGTTGATGATTTACGGTATAAAGAGTACAATTTAGGGTTTCAAAGTATTTTATAGTAGTTTTAAATGGTGTTAAGCATATGAAGCGTATTTTGGTAGGGTTTTCCAAGGTTCTAAATGGTCATGAAAGAAGTTACAAGTTTCTAAGGTAAGGGAATTGGGGATAGGGTGATGGTTTGGGTGTTTAGTGTATAGGGAGTAGGGTGTATTGTTTAGGGTTTTCGGTTAGGAATGATTTGAAAGAGTTTAATGGGCATGGAGTTTTTTTGATAGTGGTTTTAAGTGTTTTAAGGAGTAATGAAGGTTGGTATGGGTTTTAATTTTAATAAAAGAGGGGATAGGTTGAAGGGTATAGGGTTTTGGGTATAGGGAGTAGGTTTTAGGGTTTAGAGTTTAGGGTTTTAAAGGATTTTAAATTGTTTTTAAAGGTTTTTAAGGGTTTGAAGTGCATTTTGGAAGGGTTTTAAAGTGTTTTAAATGGTTATTAAGGGAGTTAGGGGTTTAAATATTAGGAAATATTGAAGATGGATAAGTATTTAGGGTTTAAGATATAGGGATTTGGGCTTAGGTTTTTGGGTTTGGAAGTATTTTAAATGGGTTTTAAAGGTTTTTAAGGGTATAAAGTTTATTTTGGTAAGGTTTTAATGGGGGTTAAAGGGTTATGAATAGATTTAAGCGTTTATAAGGTTTTTAAGAGGGTTTAGGGAGAAGGGTTTGTGGTTTTACAGTATAGGTAGTTGGGTTTAGAGTTTATGGTTTTGGTTTTGGAAGGATTTTAATGGGGTTTAATGAATTTTAAGTGTTTGAGATGTATTTTTGTAGGGGTTTTAAGGTTTTAAAAGTGTTATGATGGAATTAGAGGGGTTTTAAGGTTAGGGGTTATGGTATTGGGTGATGTGTTGATGTTTTAGGTTATATAAAGTAGGTTTTATGATTTAGGTTTTGGGGTTTGGAAGGATTTTAAAGGGAT
Source organism: Viscum album (assembly GCA_963277665.1). Lineage (NCBI taxonomy): Eukaryota > Viridiplantae > Streptophyta > Magnoliopsida > Santalales > Viscaceae > Viscum > Viscum album. The sequence goes on along the minus strand of OY728121.1, from coordinate 1,950,251,684 downwards.
TTGAGGGCATGAAGTGTAATTTGTAAGGGTTTTTATGGGTTTTAAATGGTTATGAAGGAAGTGAAGGGTTTTTAAGGTTATGGATTAAGAGGTAGTGTTAAGGGTTGAGGGTTTAGGGTATATAGAGTAGGGTTTGGAAGGATTTTTAATGGGGTTTAAAGGTTTTTAAGGGTACAAAGTGAATCTTGGTAGTGTTTTTATGGGTTTTAAAGGGAAATCATGGGAGATAAGGGTTTTAAGATCAGGGAATATGGGATAGGGTGATGGGTTTGGGGCTTAGTGTAAATGGAATAGGGTTTAGTGTTTAGGGTTTGGAATGTTTTAAAGGGTTTTTAATGGGTTTTAAGGGTATCAAGTTTATTTTGGTAGGGTTTTTAAGGTTTTTAATAGATTATGAAGGGATTGGGTGGGGTGAAAGGTATGTCATAGGGTCAAGTCCCCAGGCCTAAAATTTACTGTAGTTTTCTTCCTTGCATTGTGTTCTATGATGGAGTATGTAATAAACCTATTATGAAGGTATTTAATGAGGTATATGATTTGGTAAGAGGGGATAGGATGAAGTGTTGAGGGTTTAGGTTGTAGGGTGTTGGTTTTAGGGTTAAGGTGTAAGGGTTTGGAAGGACTTTAAAGGGTTTTTAAAAAGATTTCAAGGGTATGAAGTGTATTTTGGAAGGATTTTTAAGGTTTTTAAGGGGTTATTAAGGGATCTAAGTGTTTCTAGGTTTAGGTAATAGGGGACAGGGTTAATGGTTTAAGGTTGTGGGTATATGGAGTAGGGTTTAGGATTTAGGGTTTAGAGTTTGGAAGGATTTTAAAGGGGCTTTAAAGGGTTTTAAGGCTATGAAGTGTATTTTAGTATGAATTTTAAGGATTTTTAAGGGTTTAAAAGGATTTTTTAGGTATTGAATGAGTTTTTAAATTTAGGTAATAGGGGAGAGGGTGAAGGGTTGAGGGTTTAGGGTATAGGGAGTAGGGAGTAGGGTTTGGATGGATTCCAAAGAGTTTTAAAAGCGTTTTAAGGGTATGAAGTGTATTTTGATTGATTTTTTAAGGGTTTTAAAGGGTTATGAATATATTTAATGGCTTTTATGTTTAGGGAATATTGGATAGATTAAAGGTTTTAGGGTTTAGGGTATATGAAGTAGGGTATACGATTTTGGGTTTTGAAGGATTTTAAATGGATTTTAATGTGTTTTAAGGGTATAAAGATTATTTTGGTAGGTATTTTAAGGGTTTTAAATTATTAAAAAGAGATTAAAGGGTTTTAAATTTTAGGAATGAGGGTAGGGGGTGAAGGGTTGAGGTTTTATGGTATAGGGAGTAGGGTTTCATGTTTAGGGTTTGGAAGGATTTTAAAGGGGTTTTAAGGGGATGAAGTGTATTTTGGTAGGGTTTTTAAGGGTTTTAAAAGGATATGAAATGTGTTAAGGGGTTTTAAGTTTATTTATGAGGGTAGAGGTTGAAGGTGTTAGGGTTTAGTTTATAGGGATTATGGTTTAGTGTTTTTGGTTTGGAATTGTTTTAAAGGGTTTAAAGGGTATGAAGTGTATTTTGGTAGGGTTTTTGAGGGTTTCAAAGGGTTATTAAGGGGTTGAATGAGTTTTGAGGTTACATAAGAGGGTAGAGGGTAAAGGTTTGAGGGTTTATGGAATAAGAAGTAGGGTTTATGGTTTAGGGTTTAGGTTTTGGAGGGATTTTATAGGGGTTTTAAAGGGTTTTAAGGATATGAAGTGTATTTTGGTATCATTTTTAAGGGTTTTAAATGTTTATGAATGGAGTTAAGGGGTTTTATGGTTATGTAGTAGGTGAGAGGGTTAAGGGTTTATGGTTTAGGTTTTAGGATTTGGAAGGATTTTAAAGGGGGTTTAAAGTGTTTTAACGGTATGAAGTGTATTTTTTAAGGTATTTAATTTTTTGAAGGGACACAAAGTGAGTGGAGTGTTTTTAAGGTTATATAAGAGAGTAAAAGGTGATGGGTTGATAGTTGAGGGTGCAGTTATTAGGGTTTAGGGTTTAGGTTTTGGAAGGATTTTTAGTGTGTTTTATGGGTTTTAAGTGTATAAAGTGTATTTTGGTAGGGTTTTTAATGTATTTAAAGGGATATGATGGGAGTTAAGGATTTTTTAGGTTAGGGAATAGAGGATAGGGTGAAGGGTTGAGGTTTGAGGGAATATGGATTAAGGTTTAGTGTTTAGGGTTTTGGATTTGGAAGGATTTTGAAGGGGTTGTAAAGGGTTTTAAGGGTATGAAGTGTATTTTGTTAGGGATTTTAAGGATTTTAAAGGGTTATGAAGGGAGTTAATGATTTTTATGGTTATGGAATATGGGAGAGGGTAAAGTTATTAGGGTTTAGGGTATAGGGAGCAGATTTTATGGTATAAGGTATGGAAGGATTATAAATGGATTTTAAAGGGTTTTATAAGTATGATGTGTATTTTGGTAGGTTTTTAATGGTTTTATTGGGTTATTAAGGGAGTGAAGGGGTTTTAAGGTTATGTAAGAGTGGATATGGTTAAGGTTTGTGGGTTTATGGTATAATTAGTAGGATTTATGGTTCGGAAGGATTTTAAAGTGGTTTTAAATGGTTTTAAGGGTGTAAAATGTATTTTGGAAGGGTATTTTAAGGGTTTTAAAGGGTTATGAAGGAAGTGAAGGGTTTATAAGGTTATTAAATACGTGATAGGGTTTAGGGTTGAGGGTTTATGGTATAGGGGTAGGTTTTTGGGTTTAGGGTTTAGAAGGATTTTAAAGGAGTTTTAATGGGTTTTATGGGTATGAAGTGTATTTTGGTAGGAGTTTTAAGGGTTTTACATGGTTATGAAGGGGGTGAATGGTTTTTAAGGTTAGGTAATAGTGGACAGGGTTATGGGTTTATGGTTTGGAAGGATATAAAAGGGATTTAAGGGCATGAAGTTTATTTTGGTACGGTTTTTAAGGTTTTTATAGGTTTATAAAGGGAGTGAAGGGGTTTTAAGGTTAGGGAAGAGGGGATGGGTGGAGGGTTTAAGGATTAAGTTATATAGAATAGGGTTTATAATTTAGAGTTTATGGTTTAGAAGGATTATAAAGGGTTTTAAGTTTATAAATTGTATTTTGTTAGGGGTTTTAAGGGTTTTAAAGGGTTAAAATGGGGGTGAATGATTTTTAATGTTATGTAAGAGGAGATATGGTTAGGGGTTGTGGGTTTAGGGTACTGGAATAGGGGGTGGAATTTCGGGATTGGAAGGATTTGAAAGGGTTTTAAGGGTCTGAGGTGTATTTTTGTAGGGTTTTAAGGGTTTTAAAGTGTTATGAAGGGAGTGAGGGGTTTCATAGGTTAAGGAAGATGGGATTGGGTTAATGGGTGAGGGTTTAGGTATTTGGGATTTTGGTTTAGGGTTTGGAAGGATTTTCATGGGGTTTTAAAGGGGTTTAAGTGTATGAAGTGTTTTTTGGTAGGGTTTTTGAGGGTTTTAAAGGGTTATGAAGGGAGTGAAGGGGTTTTAAGGTTACAAAAGTGGGTAGATGGTAAAGGTTTGAGGGTTTAGGGAATAAGATGTAGGGTTTGGTGTTTAGGGTTTGGAAGTATTTTCGATGGATTTTAACAGGTTTTAAGGATATGAAGTGTATTTCGGTATCATTTTTGTGGGTTTTAAATGGTTATGAATGGAGTTACTAATTTTTATGGTTATGTAATTGGGGATAGGGTTAGGTTTTATGGTTTATGTTCTATGGTTTGGAAGGATTTTAAAGGGTTTTTAAACAGTTTTAACGGTATGAAGTGTATTTTTATAAGGTATATAATATTTTAAAGGGTCACGAATTGGGTGGAGTTTTTTTAAGGTTATATAAGAGAGTAAAAGGTGAGGGGTTGAGGGTTGAGGGTACAAGTATTAGTGTTTAGGGTTTAGGTTTTGGAAGGATTTTATGGGGGTTTTATGGGTTTTAAGGTTATGATGTGTATTTTGGTAGGGTTTTTAATGTATTTGAAGGGTTATGAAGGGAGTTAAGGGTTTTGAGGTTAGGGAATAGAGGATAGGGTGGAGGGTTGAGGTTTGATAAAATAGGGATTAGGGTTTAGTGTTTAGGGTTTTGGATTTGGAATAATTTTCAAGGGGTTTTAAGGGTAAGAAGTGTATTATGGTAGGGGTTTTAAGGGTTTTAAAGGGTTATAAAGGGAGTTAATGATTTTTATGGTTAGGGAATAGGGTATAAGGTGAAGTTATTTGGGTTTATGGTATAGGGATTAGGTTTTATGGTATAAGTTATGGAAGGATTTTAAATGGATTTTAAAGGGTTTTATAGGTATGAAGTGTATTTTGGTAGGGTTTAAATAGTTTTATAGTGTTATGAAGGGAGTGAAGGGGTTTTATGGTTAGGTAAGAGTGGACAGGGTGAATGGGTGAGGTTTTATGGTATAGTTAGTAGGGTTTAAGGTTTGGAAGGATTTGAATGTTGTTTTAAATGGTTTTAAGGGTGTAAAATGTATTTTGGTAGGGTATTTTAAGGTTTTTAAAGGGTTATGAAGGAAGCTAAGGGTTTATAAGGTTATTAAATACGTAATAGGGATGAGGGTTGAGGGTTTATGTTATAGGGGGTAGGGTTTTGGGTTTCGGGTTTGGAAGGATTTTAAAGGAGTTTTAATGGGTTTTATGGGTATGAAGTGTATTTTGGTAGGAGTGTTAAGGTTTTTAAAAGGTTATGAAGGGAGTTAATGGGTTTTAAGGTTAGGTAATAGGGGATAGAGTGATGGGTTTAGGGTTTGGAAGGATTTGAAATGGATTTAAGGGCATGAAGTATATTTTGGTAGGTTCATAAGGTTTTTATAGGATTATGAAGGGAGTGAAGGGTTTTTAATGTTAGGGAAGAGGGGATGGGTGAATTGTTTAGGGTTTAGGTTTTATATAATAGGTTTTAGCGTTTAGGTTTTAGGATTTGGAAGTATTATAAAGGGTTTTAAGTGTATAAAGTGTATTTTGGTAGGGGTTTTAAGGGTATTAAAGGGTTAAAATGGTGGTGAAGGGTTTTTAATGTTTTGTAAGAGGGGATATGGTTAACGATTTTGGGTTTAGGGTATTGGAATAGGGTGTAGAATTTTAGGATTAGAATGATTTGAAAGGGTTTTAAGGGCATGAAGTGTATTTTGTAGGGTTTTAAAGTGTTATGAAGGGATTTATGGGTTTCATAGGTTAGGAAAGACGAGATTGGGTTAATGGGTGAGGTTTTAGGTATTTGGGATTTGGGTTTAGGGTTTGGAAGGATTTTCAATGGGTTTTAAAGGGGTTTAAGTGTATGATGTGTATTTCGGTAGGGTTTTTTAGTGTTTTAAATGGTTATGAAGTGAGTGGAGGCTTTTAAATATTAGTTATTATGGGATAGGATGAAATTTTGAGGGTTTAGAGTATAGGGAGTAGGGTTTAGGGTTTAGGGTTTATGGTTTGGAAGGATATTTAAGGGGTTTTAAAGGGGTTTAATGGGATGTGGTGTATTTTGGATGGGTTTTTAAGATTTTTAAAGGGTTATTAATAGAGTTAAGGGGTTTTATGGTTAGGAAAGATGGGTTATGGTTAAGGGTTATGGGTTAAGGTTATATAGATTAGGGTTTGGGTTTGTAAGGATTTTAAAGGGGTTTAAAAGCGGTTTTAGGTTAGGGAGTGTATTTTGGAAGATTTTTTAAGGGTTTTAAAGGGTTATTAAAGGAGTTAAATGTTTTTAAGGATATGGAAGAGGGTAGCGGGTGAAGGGTTGAGTGTTTTGGGTATAGGGAGTAGGGTTTAGGTATTAGTGTTTTGGAATGATTTTAAAGGGGTTTTAAAGGATTTAAGTGTATGAAGTGTATTTTGGTTGGGTTTTTATGGGTTTTAAAGTGTAATAAAGGGATTAAAGGGGTATTAAGGTTATGGATGAGGGTATTGGGTGTAGGTTATATGGTCAACTATATAGGTATTATAGTTTATGGTTTTTGGTTTAGGTTTTAGAATGATTTGAAAGGGGGTTTTAAGGGATTTTAGGGGTATGAAGTCTATTTTTCTAGGGGGTTTAAGGGTTTAAATGGGATATTAAGGGAGTGATTATTTTTTAAGGTTATGTAAGAGGTGATGAAGTGAATTTTTTTGGGTTTATGATATATGGTGTAGGATTTAGAGTTTAGGTTTTGGAATGATTTTAAAGGGTTTTCAAAGGGTTTTATGGGTATGAAGTGTATTTTGGTATGGTTTTCAATGGGTTTAAAGGTTTATGAAGGTAGTGAAGGTTTTTTTAAGGTTGGTGAATGTGGTATTGGTTGAAGAATTTAGGGTTGAGGGTACAAAAATTAGGGTTTAGGGTTTAGGATTTGGAAGTATTCCATTGGATTGTTAAAGGGTTTTGAGGGACAACGTGTATATTGATTGGGTTTTTAAGGGTTTTAAAGGGTTATAAATAGAGTGAAGGTTTTTTAAGGTTAATGAAGAGGGGTAGGGTGAATGGTAGAGGGTTTAGGGTATAATTATTTGGGTTTAGGGTTTGGAAGGATTGTAATGGGTTTCTAATGGCTTTTAAGAGTTTTTAGTGTATTTTGGTAGGGTTTTAAGTTTTTTAAAGGGGTATAAAGGGAGTGAATGGGTTTTAAGGTTAGGAAATATGGGACAGGGTGATAGTTTGAGGGTTTAGGGATTTGGGTTGAGGTTTTAGGGTTTGGAAGGATTTTAAAGGGTTTTAAGGGCATGAAGTGTATTTGGTAGGGTTTTTAATGGTTTTAAATATTTATGAATGGGGTGACGGGTTTTTGAGTTTATACAATGTGGGGGGGGAGAAGGGTTTAGGGTTTAGGTTTTATGGAGTAGGTTTTAGGGTTTAGGGTTTGGAAGTATTTTAAATGGGGTTTAAATGGTTTTAAGGGTATGACGTATTTTTTGGTATGATTTTTAAGGGTTTTGAAGGTTAATAACGAGAGTGAAGGGTTTTTTAAGGTTAGTTAATTAGGGACATGGTGAAGGTTAAGGGTTTTAGGGTTTAGGGAGTGTGTTTTGGGGTTTGGGGATTAGGGGTTTGAAGGATTATAAAGGGTTTTAAGGGTATGAGGTGTATTTTGGTTGGGCTTTTCAGGTCTTTATAGGGTTATGAATGGATTCAAGGGTTTTTATGGTTAGGTAAGAGGTTAGGGGTGAATTTTTTAGGGTTTAGGGAATATAGAGTATGTTTATGGTTTATAGTTTAGGGTTTAGGTTTTAGAATGATTTTAAAGGTTTTAAGTGTATGAAGTGTATTTTTGTAGGGTTTTTTAGGGTTTTAAAGGGTTATTATGGGTGTAAAGGGTTTTTAAGTTTATGTAATATGGTATAGGGTGAAGGGTTGAAGGTTTTTGTTATAGCGATTAGATTATAGAATTTTGGGATTGAAAGGATTTTAAAGGGTTTTATGGATATTAAGTGTATTTTGGTAGGGTTTATAAGTGTTTTAAGGGGTTGTAAAGGTAGTGATGTGTTTTTAGTTTATTTTAGAGGATATTGAGTTAGTGTTTGGGGGTTTAGGGTATTAGGATTTGGGTTTAGGGTTTAGGGTTTGAAAGGATTTTCAAAGGGTTTTAAAGGGTATTAAGGGTATGAAGTGTATTTTTGCAAGGTTTTTAAGGGTTTTAAAGGTTTAAGAAGGGAGTGAATGGTTTTAAAGGATAGGTAAGAGGGGATATGATGAGGGGTTGAGGGTTTATAATATAGATAGTAGGGGTTAGGGTTTAGGGTTTGGAAGGATATTAAAGGGATTTTAAATGGGTTTAAGGGGATGAAGTGTATTTTGGTTGGGTTTTAAGACATTTAATTGTTTATGAGTAGAGTGAAGGGGTTTTAAAGTTATTTAATAGGGTATAGGGTTATGGGTTAAGGTTTTAGGGTATATGGAGTAGGGTTTCGGGTTAGGAAGGATTTTAAATGTGTTCTAAATGGTTTTAAGGTTATGAAGTGCATTTAGGTAGGGGTTTTAAGTGTTTGAAAGGGTTATTAAGAGAGTGAAAGGTTTTTAAGGTTAGGAAAGTGGGTAGAGGGTGAATTTTTGAGGTTTTATGGTATTAGGAGTAGGGTTTCGGGTTTTGGGTTTGGAAGGATTTTGATGGGGTTTTAAAGGCTTTTAACGTTATGAAGTGTATTTTTATAGGGTTTTTATGGGGTTTAAAGGTTTGTGAAGGGATTTAAGGGGTTTTAAAGTCTGTTAAGAGGGTAGGGGTAAAGGGTTGAAAGTTTAGGTTATTGGTATTATGGTTTATGGTTTAGTGTTTAGGGTTTTGAAGGATTTAAAAAGGTTTTCAAAGGGTTTTAAGGGTATGAAGTGTATTTTGGTAGTGTTTTAAGGGTTTCAAAGGTATTTGAATGGATTGATGGTTTTTTAAGGTTATGGAATTGGGAATCTGGTGAATTTTTGAAATTTTATGGTATAGGAATTAGGGATTAGGGTTTAGAAGGATTTTAAAGGGCCTTTAAAGGGTTTTATGGGTATGAAGTGTATTTTAGTAGGGATTTTAAGGGTTTAAAAGGGTTATTAATGTAGTTAAGGATTTTTAAGGTTGGGGATGATGGTATAGGGTGAAGTATTGGGGGTTTAGGGTAAAAAAATTAGGGGTTAGGGTTTAGGGTTTAGGGTTTGGAAGGATTTTAAAGGATTTTTAAAGGGTTTTAAGTGTACAAAGTATATTTTTGTTGTGTTTTTAGGGTTTTAAAGGGTTATGAATGAAGTTAAGGGTTTATAAGGTTAGGAAATATTGGGGTGGGGGTGAATTATATAGGGTTTAAGTTATAGTTAGTATGGTTTAGGGTTCAATATTTAGGGTTTGGAAGGATTTTAAAGGGTTTTTAATTAGTATTAAGGGTGTGAAGTGTATTTCAGTAGTGTTTTAAAGGTTTTAATGGGGTTTGAAGGGATTACATGGTTATTAAGGTTAGGAAATATGGTATAGGATTAATCGTTGAGGGTTTATATGTTAAGTAGTAGGGTTTAGGGTTTAGGTTTTAGGGTTTAGGGTTTTTAAGGATTTTAAATGGTTTTAAGGGTATGAAGTGTATTTTGGTAGGGTTTGTAAGGGTTTTAAAGAGTTTTGAAGGTAGTAAAGGGTTTTTGAGTTTAGAGAATGGGGGATAGGGTGAAGGGTTTAGGTTTTATTGTATATGGAGTATGGTTTAGGTTTTATTGTTTAAAGTTTGAAATGATTTGAAATGATTTTTAATGGGTATTAAGTGAATGTATTTTGGAAGGATTTTTATGGGTTTTAAAGGGATATTAAGGGAGTGAAGTATTTTTATGGTTAGGTAAGTGGGTATAGAGTGAAGGGTTGGGGTTATAGGGAATTGGGAGTAGGGTTTAGGGTTAAGAAGGATTTTAAATTGTTTTGAAAGGTTATTAAGGTTATGAAGTGTGTTTTGGTAGGGTTTTTAGGGGTTAAAAAGGGTTATGAAGGGAGTGAAGGGTTTTTTAGGTAAGGTAAGAAGGGGAGGGTGAAGGTTTGAGGGTCTAGGTTTTAGGGTTTTGAAATATTTTAAAGAGGTTTTAAAGGGTTTTAAGGGTATGAAGTGTATTTTGGATTGGATTTTAATGGTTTTAAAGGGTTAGGAAGAGAGTGAAGGGTTTTTAGGGTCTGGGAAGTGTGGAGTGGGTGAAGGCTTGAGGGTTTACGGTATAAGTATTATGGTTTGGTGTTTGGAGTTTAGAATGATTTTAAAGGGGTTTTAAATGGGTTTAAGTGTAAAAAGTGTATTTTGGTAGGGTTTTAAAGGGTTTTAAAGGGTTATGAATGGAGTGAATGGTTTTAAGGTTTGCAAATAGCGAAGAGGGTAAATGGTTGATGATTTAGGGTATAGGTGGTAGGTTTTAAGGTTTAGGATTTAGCATTTGGATGGATTTTAAAGGGGTTTTAAAACGTTTTAAGGGTATGGGGTGTATTTTTGTAGGGTATTTAAGGGTTTTATAGGGTTATGAAGAGAGTGAGTGTTTTTTGGGTTATGGGATAGGGGAGAGGGTTAAGGTCTGAGTGTTTAGTGTTTATGGAGTTGGGTTTTGGTTGTTGAGTTTGGATGGATTTTAAAGGGTTTTAAGGGTATGAAGTGTATTTTGGTTGGGTTTTTAAGTGTTTTAAAGGGTTATTAAGGGATTGAAGGGTTTTTACGGTTTGAGAAGAGGGTAGTGGGTCAAGGGTAGAGGGTTTAGGGTATTGGAATTAAGGTTTATAATTTATGGTTTGGAAGTATTTTAAATGGGTTTTAATGGTATGAAGTGTTTTTTGGTAGGGTTTTTAATGGTATTAAAGGTTTTTGAAGGGATTTAATGATTTTAATGGTTAGTTAAGAGGGTAGAGTGTGAAGTGCTGAGGGTTTTAGTTATAGGTAGTAGGTTTTTGGTTTCTCACTTTTCGATTTTAAGGATATTAAGGGGTTTTAAAGGGTTTTTGTGGTATGAAATGTATTTTGGTTGGGGTTTTAAGGATTTTAAAGATTTATGAATGAATTGAATGGGTTTCATGTTTAGGGAAGAAGGAATAAATTAAATAATTGATTTTTTATGATATAGTTTGTAGGGTTTTAGGTTTGGAAGGATTTTAATGTGGGTTTAATGTGTTTTAAGTGCATAAAGTGTATTTTGGTAGGGTTTTAAAGGGTCATGAATAAATTGAAGGTTATTCAAGCTTAGGTAAGAGTGGAGAAGGTGAAGGGTTGTGGTTTTAGGGTATAAGAATTATGGTTTAGGGTGTAGGGTGTGGAAGGATTTTAAAGGGGTTTTAACATGTTTAATGTGTATGAAGTGAATTTTGGAAAGGTTTTAAGGTTTTTAAAGGTTTGTGAAGGGAGTGAATGTTTTTTAAGGTTAGTTAGAAGAGGATAGGGTGAAGGGTTGAGTTTTTAGGATATAGGGAGTAGGTTTTAGGGTTAGGGTTTATGGTTTTGAAGGATTTTAAAGGGTTTTAATGGCACGAAGTGTGTTTTGGTAGGGTTTTTAAGGGTATTAAAGGGTTATAAATGGAGTGAAGGGTTTTTAATGTTAGTTTATAGGAAATAGGGAGAAACATTTATATTATAGGGTATAGGAAGTAACATTTAGGGTTTAGTGTTTATAGTTGGGTAGGATTTAAAGGGGGTTTAAAGGGGTTTAAGGGTATGAAATGTATTTTGGTAGGGTTTTTAAGGGTTTTAAAGGGATATGAAGGCGATTAAGGGTATTTAATGTTTGGTAATAGGGTATATGGTGAAGGGTTGAGGGTATAAGTAATATGGTTTAAGGTTTGGAAGGATTAAAAAGTGTTTTAAGGGTATGAAGTTTATTTTGGTAGGGGTTTTAAGGGTTTAAAATGGTTATAAAGGGAGTTAAGGGTTTTTATGTTTAGGTAAGAGGGTACATGGAGATTTATTGTGGGTATAAGGTATAGGGAGTAGGATTTTGGGTTTTGGGTTTAGAAGGATTTTAAAGGGTTTTAAAGGTTTTTAATGGTATGAATTTTATTTTAGTAGGGTTATAAAGGTTTTTAAAAGACTATGAAGGGAATGAATGGTTTTTAAGGTTAGTGAAGTGGGTAAAGGGTGAATGTATGATTGTTTAGAGTATAGGGTGTAGGTTTTGGAAGGATTTTAATGGTTTTTAAGGATATGAAGTTTATTTGGTAGGTATTTTAGTGTTTTAAATGGTTATAAAGGTATTTATAGGTTTTTAAGGTTATGTAATGGAATAGAGGGTGATGTTTTTACAGTTGAGGGTATATGGAGTAGGGAGTAGGGATTATGGTTTAGGGATTGGAAGGATTTTAAAGGGTTTTGAAAGGGTTTAAGGGCACAAAGTGTATTTTTGTAGGGTTTTATGGGTTTTAAAGGGTTATGAAGGAGTGAAGGTTTTCAAGGTTAAGGAAGAGGGTATAGGGTGAAGGGTTCAGGGTTTAGGGTATAGGGAGTTGGGTTTATGGTTTAGGGTTTGTAATGATTTTAAATTGGTTTTAAAGGTTTATAATGGTATAAAGTGTATTTTGACAGGGTTTATAAGGGTTTAAAGGGTTATGAAGGGATTTTAGGATTTTTAAGGTTACAGAATAATATAGAGAGTAAAGGGATGAGGGTTTAGGGTATATGGAGTTGGGTTTAGGGTTTAGGGTTTTGAATGATTTTAAAGGGTGTTATAGATATGAAGTGTATTTTTTAGGGGTTTTTAGGGTTTTAGTGGGATATGAAGGAATTAAAGGGGTTTTAAGATTATTTAAGAGGTGTAGGGTGATGTTTTTAGGGTTTAGGGTACAGGGATTAAGTTTATGGTATAGGGTTTAGGGGTTGGATGTAATTTAAAGGGGTTTATGGGTATAATGTGTTTTTTGTAGGGTTTTTGTGGGTTCTAAAGGGTTATGAAGGTAGTGAAGGGTTTTTATGGCTTTTAAATATGGGATATTGTGAGGGGTTGGGGGTTTAGGTTATAGGGATTAGGGATTAGGGTTTTTGGTTTAGGGTTTTCAAGTATTTTAAATGGGTTTAAAATGATTTTAAGGGTATGAAGTGTATTTTGGAAGGGTTTTAAAGGTTTATGAAGGTTTTGAAGCGTTTTTAAGGTTATTTAATAAGGTATATGGTGAAGGGATGAAGGTTTATGGTATAGGTAGTAGGGTTTATGGTTTATAGTTTTTAAGGATTTTAAAGGGTTTTAAGGGTATGCAATGTATTTTGGTATGGCTCATATGAAATTTAAAGGGTTATGAAGGGGGTGAATGGATCTTAAGGTCATTGAATTTGGTATAGGGAGAAGGTATGGATGATTAGGGTATTGTTAGTAGGGTTTAGGGTTTAGGGGTTGGACGGATTTTAAAGGGGTTATAAAGGGGTTTAAGTGTATGAAGTGTATTTTTCTAGGATTTTTAAGGGTTTTAAAGGTTTATGAAGAGAGATAATCATTTTTTAATGTTTTTTAATAGGGTATGGGGTGATGTTTTGGTGGTTATGGTATTTGGAGTAGGGTTTAGTTTTTAGGGTTTAGGGTTTGGAAGGATATTAAATGGGTTTTAAAGGGTTTTAAGTGTATGATGTGTATTTTGGTAGGGTTTTAAGGGGTTTAAAGGGATATTAAGGGATTGAAGTGGTTTAAAGGTTATAAAAGTGGGTATAGGATTAAGAGTTGTGTTTCTTGGTTATAGGTAGTAGGGTTTAGAGTTTATCCTTGAGGGTTTGGAGGATTTTAAAGTGGTTTTAATGGGTTTTAATGGTATGAAGTGTATTTTGATTGGGTTTTAAGGACTTTAATGGGTAATTAAGGGAATAATGGGTTTTTAAGGATAATTATTAGGGGATAGGGTGAAGGTTTTAGGGTTTAGTTTACATGGATTAGGTTTTAGGGGTTAGGGTTTGGAAGGATTTTAAAGGGGTTTTAAATGGTTTTAAGGGTATGATGTGTATTTTCTAGGGTTTATAATGATATTAATGGGTTATGAAGGGATTTAAGGGTTTTTAGTTTAATAAATAGGGGATAGTGTAAAGGATCAAGGTATTAGTGTATATAGAGTAGGGTTTAGGGTTGGGAAGGATTTTATTTGGTTTTAATGAGTTTTAAGGGTATGAAGTGTGTTTTTGTTGGGTTTTTAGGATTTTAAAGGGTTATTTAATGGAGTAGAGGGTTTATATTTTTAGGTATGAAGGTATAGGTGGAATATTTTATGGTTTAGGGTAGAGGTTTTAGTGTTTAGGTTTTAGGTTTTAGGTTTTTGAAGGATTTTAAGGGGATTTTAAAGGGTTTTAAGGGTATGAAGAGTATTTTTGTAGGGTTTCTAAGGGTTTTATAGGGTTTTGAAGGGAGTTAAGGGATTTTTTATATTTTTTTTAAGAGGGTAGAGGGTGGAGGGGTTTGGGTATATGTAGTAGGGTTTTGTGATTAGGTTTTAGGGTTTGGAAGGGTTTTAATGGGTTTTAATGGTTTTAACACTACTAAAAAATAAGCCTTTAACAGCGCTAAAAATAGCCTTTATATGCACTATAGAGGCACTAAATATTTTAGTTAGATTAAATTCCCAAAGATTTTATTAGTGATTTTAAAAGTGTTGATAAATGGAAAAATTTATAAGCACTTTTTAGCACTAATAAATGGAACCTTTATCTGTGCTTATAAAAGTGTTGATAAGGGGGCATGTTTTAGTGTGATGTAATAGCACACTACAACACTAGTGGAGTGTGTTTTAAGAGAAAAACAAAAAACAAAAAATGCAATGAAATATAAAAAATCATGTACCAATACATAATTTAAATGAAATAAAATTTACCACACAAAAAACAAGAAAAAAAAATTATATTTTAGCCATCTCAAACATTAGTTTATACAATTAAATAAGTAAAAATTATTACATACATTCAAAAACATCAATGTTCTTTTGTATTTTTATCCTTACCTCGACTCATGATATTGAAAAAAACCACCCATTATAAATAAAAATAACACACCTTTATAAGAAACAAAATATTATGTTTGTAATAATATAAAGAAATAAATTAAAATAAAGTGTTAATTTTTAAACTAATCTTTGAGTCATACCAGAAACACTGTGTATTGGATTGAGTTGCTGTTGATTCTTGAACGTGACACCATTTCTTATTCATATTCAAGAATTATATCTTTTAAAATTTACTAAATAAGTATAATATAAAAACAATAAGTAAATTAATTAAGTAATAGAGGATAGAATGATGAGAAAATAATCTAGGCTTGTTTTCTCTGTTTTTGGTGATGTGATGTGAATTTTAAAATAAAATGGAACTTATATATGGAAAAGACACACTTGGAGTCATAATGTCCACATTGTGCATTGGATTTATTGGAGGATTATTTCTAAACATCCCAATTTTTATAAATTATCAAAAAAATCCAAATGTGTTTGCTCGGTTTTGAGTACATCACATGCATTTTTTATTAAATTGTAGATTTAAACTAGAAACATGCACATTTATTCATACTAGTCACATCATGTGTCAGTTTTTTGTAAGACTGACTCCTTTATGTAAAAAATTACTTATGGATTATTTTCCTAAATTATCAAGACAATCGGGCACATTTTCTCAATTTTCAGTTAGTGACACTTTTTGAACTAAAATGTAAGTATTAAATTAATAACGGACACTTTCAGCCATACCAGGAAAATCATGTATTAGATTGAGGTGATGATGATTCATACACATCAAAAAATGTCTTATGGATCATTTTCTTAAATTATAAAAATAGTACAAAAGTTTTTTCTCAGTTTTGAGTATGTCAATTGACTTTTTACTAAAATTAATGTCAATTTTAAATTAAAAGACATTCTTTGAGTCATAATAGTTACACCATGTATTATATTGAGGTAAGGATGATTCATACACATCTAAAATGACTTATATATAATTTTACTAAACTATCAAAACAATATGAATGTGTTTTATTGATTTTGAGTATGTCACTTGTCTTTTTAAAAAAAGTTCCATTTTAAATTGGAAACACACACTTAGAGTCAAAACAGTCACATCATGTACTGGTTTGACATGAAAATGATTCGTACTTTTTAAAAATTAATTCTAAATCATTTTACTAATTATCAAAAAAATCTAACCATGTTTTCTTGGTTTTCAGAGAGTGATAAATTTGGAACTGAAATGAAAATTTTAAAATGATAATGGGCACTTTGATTCATACCGGTCACATCATCTATCAGATTTAGGTGAAGAAAATTCATACACATAAAAAATTACTTATGTATTTTTTTCTAATGTATCAAAAAAATACAAATGATTTTTCTTGGTTTTGAGTATGTAAAATTTCTTTTTTACTAAAATTAATGTCAATTTTAAAATAAAAGACACACTTGGAGTCATACTGGTCACACTATGTGTTATATTGAGGTAAGGATGATTCATACACATCTTAAATGAATTTTTTCTCTTACGTATTGAAATAATATGAATTAATTTTCTAATATTTTAGTATATCACTTTCATTTTTTACTAAAATTTCATTTTAAACCAGAATCACACACTTTGAGTCATAGAAACCACATCGTGTGTCTATTTGACATGAGACTAATTTATAAATGTCAAAAATAACTTATGAATTTTTATCCTAAATTATCAATAAAACTCATGTTTTTTTATTTGTTTTTAGTTAGTGACACTTTTTGAACTAAAATGACAATTTTAAATTGTTAAAAGAAAATTTGAGTCATACCAAGCACATCATGTATCAGATTGAGATGATGATGATTCCTACAATAAAAAAACGACTTATGGATCATTTTACTAAATTATCAAAATAATATGAATGTTTTTTCTTGATTTTGAGTATGTTAGTTATCTTTTTTACTAAAGTTAATTTCAAATTTAAATAAAAAAGACACAATTTCAGTCATACCAGTCATAGCATGAGTCAGATTGAGGTGCGACCGATTCCTACTTGTCTCAAATAAAATAATGGTAATTTCCCTAAATTATAAAAAAATATGAATATGTTTTCTCAGTTTTTAGTATTTCACTTCTCTTTTTACTAAAATGTCATTTTAAATTGGAAACACACACTTTGTGTCATACCGGTCACATTTTGTGTTGGTTTTATATGAGACTAATTCCAACATGTATAAAATGAATTATGAATCATATACTAAATTATTAACACAATATGAGTGAGCTTTCTTAGTTTTTATTGAGTGAAACTTTTTGAACTAAAATGTCAATTTTAAACTGATAAAGAAAAATTTGAGTCATAATAGGAATATCATGTATCATATTGAGGTGGAGATAATACCTAAACATCACAAATGAATTATGAGTTGTTTTAATAAAGGGTAAAAATAATCTGAATGTTTTTTCTTAGTTATGAGAATGTCTGTTGTCTTTTTTACTAAAGTTAATGTCAACATTAAATTAAAATACACACTTGGAGTCATACCGGTCACACCGTGCATCGAATAGAGGTGAGGTTAATTCCTGCACATCCCATATGACATATAGACCATTTTAATAAATTATCAAAAAAATCTGAATGTGTTTTCTTGATTTGAGAATTTCACTTGTATTTTTTTACTAAAAACCCATTTTAAATAGGAAACACACACTTTGAGCCTTACCAGTCACATCGTGTAATGGTTTAATGTGAGACTGATTAATACACATCAAAATGAATTATTAATCATTTTAATAAATTATCTATACAACATGAGGTAATTTTATTAGCTTTTAGAGAGTAAAATCTTTTGAATTAAAATGTTGATTTTAAACTAATAGCGGACACATTGAGTCATATCGGGAACCCAATTCATAAGATTGAGGTGATAATGATTCCTATAAATCACAAATGACTTATGGATCATTTTAATAAAGTACCAAAACAATATTAATTTTTTTTTTATTTTTAGTTTTCTAGTTATCTTTTTACTAAAACTAATGTCAATTTTAGACAAAAAGAAGTATTTGGAGTCATACCAGTTACACCGTGTATTATATTGAGGTGAGTATGATTCCTTCACATCCCAACACTACAAAAAAATTTATTGATAATGGAGTTTTTTTTTGTTTTAGTGGAGGTTTAAACCACCTCCATATGGTTCTACAATAGTTTCGAAAAACTGACACTAAAGTTGGTGTTGACATCCAACTCGTATCAGTTCCTTCCAATTAGCAGTGGTTTCTGGGAACCATCATAGAATGTTTTTTTAGTGGTGATTTTTTTGGTTTCAGTGTTGGATTTCCCTCAGAAAAAATGCTAATGAAATATTATCAATTTAAACTACCACTATCCACTCACCATTTTTTGGGAGGGGAAACCACCACTAAAACTAAAAACTACCTCTAAATTTTTTTGCACTTGTACATTGGTGTTTTAAACCGCCACTAAAAAATAATTTGGCATATATAGAGGTGGTTTAAACCACTACTATATATCTATTTTAAAAAATATAATACTACACAATTTTCAGCCCCAAAATAGCCAAACAGAAAAGACAGATATGATAATATAAAAAACCAAATAATTAGAATAGTAATAATGACATAATCAGAAAATTATCAGAGGCCACAAAATAAGATCATTTCACTAAAAATACAACCCAATTGGGTTATTATTTCCTCTTCATAGATGATTCTTATGAGTACATAAAAATTGTTACCATATTCCCTAAATTAACTGAAATCATACCACTACTCAATGGTGACCTAATCTTCCACAACCAAAATTAGGTTATCCATACAGTTCAGATGAAAATAATATTTATGAGTAACCCCTTAGGATATAAATTTTAAGAGCATAATCAATAAAACCAAAACCTATAATGAAATTTCATCCACTATATTTCTAGAGTTTTTACATGTTGGTAGAAACTAAAAATATCGACTAGATGTTTCTCAATAAGGACCATATTCCATTGTGAAGATTTTTACTCTAAACATTCAAAACAATATTCAAGGTTAACATCAATTAGGTGGACCACTATTCTACTATGGTAGTGAATGACATGTTCCAAACCATATAGAAATACCTCTTTTCATATCATCTTTATAATATCTAATCATATAATATTATTCAATATAAATCACCACTTAAGACCTCTCTCATTAAAATTATGAGAGTGGGGAAACCATATATTGATCAAACATGAGTAACATATCCCTCTCTTATTAGGAATTAAAATTCTTTGAGGCTGGCTATTTAAGATCCCCCTCTATCAATAGGGGAAAAAAATTCACTGTAAAAGGTATTATCCACCACAATAATTCCATATAAATATAATCTCATGAATTAAAATATCCTCAAACACTAAAATTTAAATCCACCAATCCATTCCCTATT